>JAHQIW010000631.1:0-101266 GCA_019055375.1 Parelaphostrongylus tenuis | reverse complement strand
GAAAATAAATTTAACATAAGAAGATATTTTGGTAAATCATATAAACTCTAAAAGGTACACAAAAAAGAATTCCATGCCTATTTGTTTTCTCAAAGACATTCGTATTGCTGTACGCAAAAATTTAACTTTGTTTCAAAAGCTCGGAGTGATATATTATTTATATGATACGGTCTATGGTTAATTCCATTAAGTACTGATATCACTCCTGATATTAGAAATCTCGTAAATTTAAGATTACATACTTTAAGAAATTAGATTGTTAGCCTCATAGTGCGCCATTTTATTGTGGCGGATCTCAGTAGTTAAGCCTTTGAGAACTTTCTTTAGTCTTCTTCTTGCGTCGTGAATCTGGGTGACAATTCTCCTTGCACTCTCAAGATAGCCTGGCTAATTTTCGAGAAGGAGTTGTTGTTGACGCCGAAGGATGGGTGTTGAAGATAGGCCTCCTGCGCGCCGCGACAAGCTCACACCCTAGGCCACGACGCTCTTCGTACATAAGTTATGTAATAAAGAAGTAAAGCTTCTCGGCGCTGTCAATCTCTGAGGACCGTGTCATGCACTCGACTTCAATTTTGTGGCTTCGTTTGAGTGACTATATTCGTGTTACCCTTAACAATGACTTGTGTTCCCTCCGGTGTAACGAGTCCGGCTCCTTAGATCCTAAGAAGCAAGTCCACGACCACTCTGTACCAATTCACCGACTCGAGGAATAATGGCTTGGTGAGTGAGAGCGCAGATCGCACCAACGATCTTTGCGAATGACTGCAGAGCAACCTCTAACCACTGGCGTCATACGGTTTCTTACATTGAATTATAAAAATACACAGAACATATATGGTGTAGCGAATCTGTAGATCATACGTAAACAAAAACCGAAGATTTTTTCAGTTATAGAGGACATGAACACCGAGCCCGATCTCCTGGACGGGGAATCTCCTAGAGTTATAACCATTCAAAGCGAACTTCAAGGCTACATTCCTCGTTGGCCGGTTTGACGAAAAAAGCCTTTTTGTAACGTTGCTATTGAGCAAAGACCCCCATGAGCCGGTACAAACGGGAATTCACCCTAATTTTAATTGCCTCCTACCGTTGCCAAAAGAGACAGTCTTTCCAGGATATAAAAGCAGACGTTGCAATCAGAACCGAGACTACACTATCGAATCGAATACGTAATAGTCCAAAGGACAGAGCTCCTGTCCGGCGCAGTAAATATGCTGTGTCCCAGACTATAGGTTACGTGTATTTTACAAACGT
This sequence comes from Parelaphostrongylus tenuis, assembly GCA_019055375.1. Classification (NCBI taxonomy): domain Eukaryota; kingdom Metazoa; phylum Nematoda; class Chromadorea; order Rhabditida; family Metastrongylidae; genus Parelaphostrongylus; species Parelaphostrongylus tenuis. Next base: position 100,012 of record JAHQIW010000631.1, on the reverse strand, counting down.
TCTAAAAGGGTGATCTGGAAAAACCGGCGAATGGGGCCGTAGCCTGAAAACCAGCTTTTCAAGTGGTTACGGAACATTCATATAAAAACTTGTCTGTCCAGACGAACGAGGGCCGCTTTCCAACAGTGTTTCCAGCTTGTGAACCAGAATGGTGTAACTCTCGCATTTTTTCCTTGCACATTTCACCCACCACAAGGATCTAAAGGGAGAACAGAGCCTTGTGACTAAAGAATACCCACAAAAATCGATGCCGCCGCTTGTATCTATTGTCCGCACGAACACTAGGGCCCAATACGGACAGATGACGAACGCATGTGGTTGCAGTCCACTTTTATAATGCGAAACTAACTCATTTCCTCTCGGTCCGAGGGTAGATTTTGACGAGATCTCCAATAGCGCTAGCAACCGTACGAACGAACTCAAAACGAGCCCGTCGCACCCACGCTTCTTCCTGTGCGTTGTCCTTTAGAATTTGTACGGCCAGCATATTACTCCTGAAGGGGAAAAATTAAACGACTAGAAAAAATACGAAGCACAAGCGCCTTCGGAACCGTTCGAGAGCGAAACACAAAAGGAAACCACTGAGGCATAGAAGACCGAAAAAAGAAGCGGGCCGAAGAGAAGAAGGGAAAACGGGAATTTTGCTGGCTGGTCCTGAGGGATTCTCCAGTGGAACTTCATGTTGGAATTACTTTGGACCGAGGGAAAATTCCAGCGACAGCGATACTTCCTCTTGCTTCGTTAGTTGGGGAAACAGAAAAAAAATAAAAAAATCTGGGGAAAATTACTAACTTCACTCTGGCGACACAAAATTCAAAAAACCGATGTCATTGGCTCTGGAAAAGAAAATTTTCATAGGAGTGTTTGGGGTCATTCGAAAGCTGTGGAATCTCCGGCTTACAACTTTCACTTCGCCAGTTTTTTCAAAAACACCCTGTTTCTTAAAAACGATTCCTCTGAGAATCCAGAATAATAAAATTCTGAGTGTCACACTTGGTGCCGTTCGCCTTGCATTTTACTTTCTCCAATATGCAGGCAGAAAACGCGGGGGGGGGTTCGCCTACCCGAAAGCAGGATGAAGATCACTTAGCGTTATCGAACGCGCAGTAGGAAAGGTCGATGCTAGGAGTAATCCGTATTTCGCAAATGAGACAGTTCGACTACGTTCAACGATCGAAAATCAGAGACGCTCGTTCTACGCGCCAGGATACTCGAAAATAAGGTGGCCAGACACGTGATGCGCTTCAACGACAACGATGGACGAGAGCCGTTACCCACTGGATTCTCGGGACGTCAACGAAGCGCTCTCAAAGGAAGACCCACTGACCCGTTGGCCGATTTCTTCACGAAAGCGATAGAAAAAGAATATGATGCTCAGCGAAGCTCTGAGAGCGAGGATAGATCCCACGGGCTAACTCTTGCACGCGACAGGGAAAAACTTGGAAGAGGTTGCCTGGTCACCGCTCGACGTCACTCGACGATCAACGGGACGCACAGGTGATACAGGTGATAGATTCGCTGGAAGCATGAAACGCCATATCTGCGTGTAGAGATTTTTCGCACTATCAACAGTCATAAGATTTTTTATCTATAGATTCTGCCAATGCGATAAACGAATCCCTAAGTTTGAAGACCAACGATTCAACCTGCGTTGATGGCCCCCTCTCTCCCCTACCCGCTCCGTGAATCAGCCGGTAAACAAGGTCGTCGGAAATGTAAAACTCGGGCGATTTTTCTCTCTAGATAGACGAGATTTCCCAAAACTACGCATAGCTTGGAATCATGGAACTGACACATCGAACGACTACTAAATCCCAAAGAAAGCTCTGTCCAGCGAGATTCAAAGCACAATCTTCTCCTGCTCTACAGCGCTATTAGAGGAGCTTTTCCACTGAAGGCAAAAACACATGTTCTGAGCTCCTCCGAAAATTTCGGCTCATCAATATGCAGCACCAGACTCTAAGGATAGGAGCTATGCCCAAGCCAAATACAAGCGGAGAAAAGTATAGATAAAAAAACACGCAGTGATCCTCGGGACAGTAAATTTATCCCGGGTTTTACAGCGCTTAGAAGGGTAGTCCGGAGAACCGACCGGCACACGTAGGGCTACTAGCCCGAAATTGAAGCTTTCGAAATGGAACATTCGAAAATTGAACGCCTAAGAAATATGTACGTTCCTGTCCAAAAGAGGAGGGTCGGTTTTTGAATTTGCCGCCGTCCTAGATAAGATTAACCGAGATGTGCTAACTTGATAATCCATTTGTTAGAGTATTATATTGCAAGAAAAAAAAAATTTTCGAATGATAAAAGAAGAAAACAGGGAAATTTCTAGAAGAAAACTAATCGCAGGAAATAAACAGTCCTGAGATCCTTCTGGAGAAGTCTCGTAGCAGATCCCCTCCAGAAAGGGCCGCACCACAACAAAAAGTACCAGGCAGATCGGAAGGAACCACGAACTACTTGAGTTCGGAGGCGACCACGCTTCAGAGGAAACAATTCCGGAACAATGACGATAAACTGGTGCAGTAGTCGCGGACTGTTCGAGTGTTGGAGAAGAATTCAAAAAAATCGTAACGTCACTTTTACGTACCGACGAAGCTGTTGCCGCGCTCTTTTTTTTTTGCGGCGGGCGTGGAGGGGTAGCGCGTAGAGACGCTTGAAGCAATGGGTGAGACGCGGGTTTTCGGTTCCCACGCGGAGATCGAATGTTTGTCGTCATGCGATTCGAGGTTTATGTAAGTACTGAGCTTCTTTTATGATTCAGCAAGACCACGACATTTGATGAACTAAACAATCGTCGCCCAGTCTCACCGACGTTTTGATGGTGCTTCTTCACAAGAGACGATGTGAACTCGAGTCGATTGCTTGCTAACAGCCATTTACGGCCTCCCCGTTGTATTGGATGGTGATTTCGCCTTCGGTGTCGTTCGAGTCGGAGTCGCATCTTTCGGATGGAGAACCGCTCGAGAAGACGTCTAAACAATCGTCCTGTATAGTAGGGCACGCTTGAGTGAACGTTTCAACTCATTCGAGCGGTGCACTCCCAATGGTCCTCAGTCCGATCAGCCGTAGGGAGCTCATTTTCTAGGAAGACGCAGTACGAACTAGCATCTGGTGATGTTTCTAGCACTACTTGCCCCTCTGCTTGCTTGTCCTTTAATCACTGCGGAACAAGGTTCGCTCAAATTCCTCTTCACACTCTTTGGGTACGACAGAGACACAAACAGGCACCAGCCCGCGCTCGTCGGCGCATCTGGCTGCAGCAGTCCAGTAATGGTCGCAGGTGTCGAAATAACTCACCATATGCCACCAAATCGTACCAATAATACCTCCATCTAATCCACCATATCCATTTCACAAAGGAATGTCACGCACCGTAATTGATCAGCGAACCAAGCCACCAAGCCACCGTATCTCGTCAGAATTATGTGAAGCGCCGTTTGACTCACCGAACTCATCTACATCAAGCCCCAATAGACTTTTCGTATCTATCAAGGCAGTACATCATAGGTCATGACGAGGGTCCGAAGAAAGACAGGGTATCAATAGAAGGGACTTGTCATCCGTGTGTGAAGCCGACGTCCTTCAATTTATCGCGCAAATCTATAGGTGAGAGAACCCAGTATCTGAAGGCTGTTGGTTAATTTGATGTATAATATTATTGGCTGCTTCCTTGATCTAAATGAATTAGTAGCTGAACTCTTATGCCTCGATCAGAGGAAACAACTCATCGACCGCGTGACAGATATTCGTTACTTCATTTAAATTCGAGTAGAGCCTCGCATTTAAGCCTCCCGCCGAGGAGCTTGATTGATGACGTCCATTTTGGAAGAAGGTTACTGGTTTCATCTCCCACGACGCTTCAGAGCACATTTTTTGGTGTCGATTAGTCTGAGGTTCTTCTATAGACGTAATTATTATGATAAAAACTGCTCATATCTCTTTTCGTAACACTGTAACTGAAACGATTGAGTAACGTAGAATTTGTTATATGTTTACATATTGCTGAAGAAACGGTGATAGATTAATTGACAAAATCAATATTCAATGGGCTTTTGTTAAGGTGTTATGATATCAGAATCGTATGATATGATGTGATAGTGATTTGATGCAATTGAACTGTAAAACAGAAAAAATGACACCAGAAATTATCAATGTTAGCGTTCTTAGAGAAATCACGATATCCAGTAACCTACTTCCTGGTGGCTAGCATCACCAACTCACGACACTATGGACTGTCTCTCGCCACAGAGCATGGCGGTCCTGGCGCAGTTGTTATCGCTAAATGTTTCGAACAACATTACGATATGAGTGCTGCGTCATATACCACAGACTCCAGCGTATGAACGAATATTGCGATTTGAAAACCGCTACTATTTCAAGACCATCCTCCACATCTTTTGATGGGGATTCCATATATGGAAAGAGATGTATGCTGTAAATTTGTAAAACGTTATTCTGGACTCTTTTTTTGCTTTATCAAAATGTCGTCGCTGATATTTACATTGAACTGCGTGAATCTAAAACTCAAAGGTGGTACATTCCACCTACTCTAAGTCTTGTACGAAATGTCATATCGCTTAAACCTAATATATTTTCTAGAATACAAGACGATATTCTGATAAATATAAGAGCGTGGCCCAAATATCAGCACGCAACTCACTGCTACAAGCCCAGAGTTCAAATTTTGGCGAAGTGTCGCTGGAGAATGTGTGCGTCATTCATTGAATAAATTATTATTTGAACTTAATTGCTAAACACTCCACCTGGTAACAATATCTGTTTCAGTGTCTCATCCAAAAATCTCACGACAACTTGTGAAAGTTACTATAGAGAAGTCTTCTAATAAGGTTTACTTTATGGGACGGCCCCGAGTTGCTAACCGAAATTTCACCGCTTTTTTCAGTGCACAACAGAAAATCTTCTTCACAATCTTTTCTTTAAAATAAAGCTAGTTACTTTGTTTTCAATTCTTAGCACTTCCTAATAAGGATGCGATTGATCGAATCGCATTGGCAAAGTTGTACTCAATCCAGCAATGCTATCTGCCGACGCATCAGACATGATTAATCGTTGATGAGAACAATCTTGGAGAGCATTAAAAATAAGTACGTCTAAAATGATAACGTCTTTCTACGGACCCGTTGGGAAAAACTCACAACGTTCTTCGAAGTTCCTCGTTGTGAATGTGTTAAGCCGATCTGCATTTAATCTGACTCTCAGAAATAACAATAAATGTGGTACGCCAAAAACATCAGCAGAATGAAAAGAAATTAAATGGGAAACAGAAAAACGGTTTCTTTAAAAACAATTTGAATGCTCGCGTCGTGTTGAAACGGTCTTAGACGGATAGTCATGTTGATGTGATATTGGAGTACCAGCTTGAGGAGAAGTTCCTCAACACCTACGACAATTTTAAATTTTATGTTTGTTACACAACAGTATCGGTTGGCCGTAAAATCATGGGAATATCTCAGGAATATTTCCATAAGACACTCCTACTGCGAACAGGTGAACCGGTGTTGTGTAAAAAAAATATACCCGACATATATTCGTCGAAAGTTCGCGCTGTGTCAGCAAGACAATGCCATTGTGTGAGCATCGCTAAGAAGACTTAAAAAAAGTTTGGATGAAACTGGAGGGACTCGAGGTCTAACCGCACCCAGCCTACAGTACAGTTGCTCCACCGTCCGATTATGGTCCAAATTTCGCTAAATGGTACATTTCTTCAATGGTCGCCGATTCGAGGCATTTGATCTAGTCGAAGAAGCATGTTAGGAGTTTTTTGATTCAAAGCCTAAGGACTGATCGCAAATCGAGCAGTTCATGAAGTTTGCAGAGCACTGGAAGAAGATTGCGGATAATAATGGTCTTGGACTTGAAGAGTAAATGTTGCTGTTTTTAGTTCAATTTATGTATGGACTTTGAAGTTTCAGCGAATGTTGAGGACTTTTTCCTCAACCTAATAATATTGGATGGTTTTTTCCGAAGCATGATATAGATATGAGTTAAGGTTAGAGGGCAACGATAATTAAAATATCTCTTGGGTAGACTGAGTAGACTGAGCTGTGCGGATAAGGAACGGGATCACTACACTGTTCACAAAAAATCAAAGCAAGAAAAATGAAATGTGGTAAGGCGGAATAATGAAGTGATCACTTGAGACGTGCATAGTACTGAGTAACACCTCATGATTGAATTCAACAGAGCTTGCCGATAACAAATACCCAAAATCATACACAAAATGCTCTCCCGATATTTATTTCGATAAATAAATAATATACTCTGAGAAAGTCCTTGTCACCACACGTGATAGGGCTGACGGTATAAACCTAAAGATGGATGAAAATGTATTGCTAAATTTGTCAACACTATTCCTACTTATTGGTGCTCAAGCAGCTTCTCAGGTTTCTCGTCGAAGACAAAGGTCAAAATCGCGAGGCCTCGACGTGTGAAGCGGGTCCCCGCATGCTATATCCGAGAAACCGGCAGAAACCGAGAGCGTTAGCTTGATGAAAGGCGTCAACGCAGTTCAAGCATTTGAGAGTCGGAGGTCATAGGCCACGGAATTCCGTAACCATATAAGACCCCGGGATTATCCTATGGGCCCAGCGTCGGAAATGTACTGGAGGTGGATCTTTATGGAAAGCTGCAATCTCTTCACTCCACATCGATCACTCGCTGTTTGTAATTGCGTTGTTATCAATGCTGTTGTGAGTGAGCACAGAGTATTGGGATTCCCAACACCTCATCGGCTGTCAATGCATCGGTGTCAAAGAAATATTGTTTTTTTTTTCTGTAAAGGCCTACATACAGTGGCCGTAACAGTGGAGACACAATTGCATTTCACACGCAGCGCGAATTATCGCGCTTATTTCGTTATATGTTCGAACTTTTTTCCGGTTTCGTAGAGATTCCTACGTTTTCCCATTTCAGAATTATAGATGAAACATTATTCTGTGCAACGGTTCAGCCCACGCTGCTGGAAAAAGTGAGATCTGGGTTCGAATCTCGGCTGGCGCAAATGTTTTTGCACACCACTCTACATTATTGGGTTATTGAAACCTTATCCTATCATTCTTTGAGGCCTTTTTCAATTTCCCTCTTATATTGCCAATAAACCCGCCAACAAGCCCAAGCCTTTGCACGAAAAGGTATGAACTTGTAGAGGATATCTTGGAGTATTTGAGTCATACTTTTTATATCGAGTTCATTTGACAAAGCGGGAGAAAACACCCTAAATTCAGTAAAAAAAAAAACAATGTTGCACTTGTTACAAAATCCCATCCACACACCCAAGTATTGACAAGAAATGCACGCCAAGCGTGAAACTCAGAATTATTTTAGCTGCTACAGCGTGGTAAGAAGTTTCTTGAGGAAACAAGCACAGTGTAGTTGATCAGTGATGCGTAGTGATGTTCCCGCAAGGCCTCACGATGACCCAGGGAACACACTGTCGGAGCCTTGATGACGGCGGATATTTCCTGAATAGCCCTTATGTAGCAGATAGCAGACGCTCCACTCCACAACGGTCGATGTGTCGGTGTGCCACTTTATTCAGAAATTCAAATATTTGACAGCATAAATTTCGTAGATTACAAAATAGTCGTCTATGAAAAAGCCCACATACCATGCTGTAGCAGTAAAAATAAAATTAACGCAAACCCTATTATGATGCGCATTTTCGTTAATAATATGAGATTTTTCCTCCGTCATCAAGATTCTTCCTTTTTCATAGTGAACTTCTTCAACCCTATGCCTTTTATTTTATTTTTATATTGGCAAATGGACTTGCCAATAAGGCTAGGCCTTTGAAAGGAAATATATGAACATATAGAGGATCTTTGGGTATAGAGAGTCACACATTTGCGTAAAATTTATTTCAGAGTGGAAAAAAGTAACACTAGATTCAAATAGAAAAATGTTGCGAATGTTCCGAAGTCCCATCCGCACATTCTAGTTGACAAGAAGCGCACCGACTAGAAAACTCAATCTTATTTAAGCTGTTACAGCTTAATAGGAAGAATCTCTCAGCGTTGATCATCCTTGAAGGATGGGCCACGCATTCAATTCCATTCCCAGAGTCGGAGATTCCAATGGATACATGCATATTTGGCCTTTACAATGAGTCGCGGTGCTCTATCGATGTTTCAAATCAGTGCTGCTATCCCCCAATTAAGTGTGGTACCAATTCGCCTACCACGGAGGAATCGAAGGTTTGGTAAGTCTTGAGCGTGAGGATTGAGCCTTCTTCGACTGATCGATCATGTACATCGCAGAGCACCTCTAGCAACTGCGAAGGACGCGCTCCTTGAAACCATATATAAATCAAATATTATGCAGTGTAACTGAAAGCTCATTACCACCCGAAAGCTTACTGTTTCACAGGAATTGGTAGACAGATTCATCCACTATCATCACGAGTACGTACCTCAAGATTAGATGAGTATATAAAGTGAGACAATAGAATAATAACCGTATATATCACGAATATCTGAACTTATTAGGAGATAAGAAACAAGCAAAATTATCTGACAAAACATTCAACCTGGCGGTAACTCTCTGTTTCTCATTTCGTCTCTGGCTAAAAGGGAAAACTTGCGAAGGGAGGTCGGCCACGAGGTTACTCGTGTCACTTGGCTCAAACGAGAACACATGCATTGTCTTCGCTGCACGATCTTTTCTGGTGCGAAAAGCTTTTCACTAGATTTCTGGTAATCATTCGAAAGCTGGATTCTCAGCAATTTTAGTACGATGTATGGTTATAAAAAGGCCTTCATAGTGCGCTTTGTAGCAGCAAAAATACAATTATGTTTCACACTCGGAGTGTTAGATTTACATGGTGAGAGGTGTGGATAGGTTTTCATAAGACTAAACTAGTAATCATTCGACAGCACAAGTCGCAACGATTCCGATGCTAACTCTACTATTGAGAGCGTCATGATAGTGCGCTATTAGAGCGAAAAGAAATTTACGTTCCACACTCGAAGTGCATGAGTATATAGAGAATATTATGGAGTTTTAGAGCAGCCCAAGAAAACTCAAACTGTTCTTCTCCGTAATCCGTACTAGTTTCGAGCTTCAGAATAAACGCATTTCTCAAGTCTCAATAAAGTTTTGATAGTCGTTCGATAGCTTAAATCAAAATAATGCAAAAGGTGCATTTCATTTTCAAAATGACTTCACTATTATGCTGAAACCGCATCAATAGATTACTGCTCCTCATTCAACTGTTTCTTGATGACACAAAGCTATTTCTTCATACTTAAAATAACTAATCGGTAGATCAAAAGTCAAGGATTCCAATTATGTATCTGGTTTCTAGTGCAAAAACCGTCTCCATTGTTTTTGATACGACTTTATTGTTTCGCTGCAACATCAAAAATGAATTTTGTTTATCATTAAAATATTTCGCTCGCTGAACAAATGAGCAAAGCTTTTCTCTAAACTTTTAGCAATCATTTTATAGCTTCTTTTTACCTCGCTGTAGCAGTCGAAAGAATGTTTAGTTTCGTGTAGCGCAACACTGACACCAATCCACCGCGCTTTGCCATTATACGGATAGAGGGTTTCGCAATATAACCGCTAAGCCACCACTCTTTTTCAGATGCCAAATTTGCGAAACCTAATTTTCTTCTGAATGTTACAGCGCACCAAAAGTCCTTTTCAAAACCAAATACATCGTCGAAATCGATAACATTTGAGCTCTATCGAATGTTACTAAATGTCTAAAGGAAGAATTTTGTTCAGGGAGAAATATTTGATTGAGAAACAAATTTTAATTCTGCGCTTACAGCGCAATGATAGGGCCTTTTTTGAAATTAAGATAGACCATTTAAATTCTTTCGTTTTATGTTATCGAATGACTATTCAAGCTTTGATTTCAACCAAAAAATACATTTTTCCGAGGGGACGAGACAGAGTACGGATAACGGAAAGTACTCAAAAAATTTTCTGGTAGTCTAGGTGAAGCTGCTCAAAAAATTTTCTGGTAGTCTAGGTGAAGCATCCTTTTTAGCTCCTGCCATCGGATAAGCATTTATCGATAGCTATCGCACATCTGCGATATCCTTGACCATCTCACCATAATTGCGTTTTGTTGGTACTTTGTTTCCTCGTTTGTTTTTTCAATTTCCTTATCTTCTTCCTTCTTGCTCAGAAGTGAACTTTGAAATTGTCCGCATAATATGACATAATGTACACCAGGCTTTCTTAGTACGAAACTCAGTGATTACTTATTCAAGAGCTCACACACTCAACGCTCAAATGTTTCACTGAAGTTTGAAAAAACCAGTGCTGTATACATATGTAATCATATTGAGATCTTGTCATGTGTAACTAATTATAACTGTTTTTCCGATTATTGTAAAAGTTCAAGGTTTGAAAAAGTGATAAAAAAGTTTCTGGAGGGACTCTCATTAAGGACTTAATTGTTGACTTTTCGTAATGAATTTGAAAATTAACAAACGGCCGGATCTGCAAGAGATCCGACGAATGTTCTGGTTGAAACAGCGTTTTGAATTGTAAACAAGTAATCTTTTGTAATTTCCATAAAGTACGACATGTAAATGGGCAGTTTTGTTCAATGGAGCTGGACGCCTTCCGTTGATCAGTGACCGCTAACGCGACTGAGGTGATTGAATTTCAACTTATGTTTTCACTGCATAAAACGGCGTTGAGAAGATTGCTGAATTGAGGTGACTGCTAAGTTTTGGCTGCATAGTTGGTCGGTGACTTCCTTGAAAAGTCCATATGCGGCCCAAGTTTCTCTCCTTGTTTCTAATTCCTCCTCCATGTTGTTCTACATGATCAATGAACATCCAAAGTACGCGTACAAGGTAATCCCTGTTATCACAGAACTATTCAGCTCCATTTGTTCACCTAAGCACGAAAAAGCCGTGCTATCCTTTTTCCACATCTCGAATTTATTAAGCATTGTCTCTGCTTCGGTGGTACTCCTTGGTGATTTGATGATGATATTCTCGGAAAATCGAACCTTGAGTAGGGACCTTTGTTTGATACGTGTGTCCCTTTTCCTCTCAATTTAGCGCTTTCATTACCTACTGCAGTGCGACATTAAAGAGCTTTGGCAATGTTATGTCGCTAAGGCCGAACCCTTTTTTCCGCTGTTAGGATAAAACGATCATGAAAATGCTGTACAATCGTTCTGACATCGTCAAACGCTACACCATAGTCGGCAGTGGTTGGGACAAGGGCGCATTGTAATACCGGCAGACTTTAATGATCCGTGACACGATTTGGTATTCCAAGCAGCAAAATTTCATCCGGAATTCTGCTTGCTGAACTAGTTGTGGCTCATCCCACATCTTCGTATGCACTGAAGGGATATCTTCGAGAAAAACGTCACCACCTCTCAGGTAGGATGATCGTGGAGGATATCTTCTAGGGGTTTCGAACATTCTATGTTTCACAACGCGAGAAGTCGTATCTATTTTGAGAAGTAAATTGAGTTTGTGGCCTGCAGCTTGGAAAAAGCGACCAAGACATCAGGTTCTGGAGTTATTTTTTTTATGCTTATTGTCGTTACTCGAACTTCATAGCGCAAATTTGGGTGGATCTTCTTCAGTGAATCTTTGCGGTCCGAGATGACGATCATGGAACGGAAAGAAGAACGATAAATAAGCTACTAATAACACTTTGAGGACAACCGTTATGTCGTGGTTCGTGGGTCTCTGTTGCCACGAACGCCTTCATTCCAACGACAAGAGACGCCGTCGCTACAGTAGCTGATTGAAACCGTGAGAAAATCGACAGTGAAAACAAAGGCAAAGGAGAGTACGCCCTGGATAGGACTAACAGTTCCTGAGAAGCAACCAGAGGGTATAACTAAGAGAAAATGAAAAGACTATGCGAAAACAGTTACAAAGCAAGGCTTGTTTAGTAAAAATGATCTTGCAAATTGCAATACAATACCACATCAACGACTTCGTTCGAGAATTTTCGATCGATCTCAACTATGAACATTAATCGTTGTTGCGATATTTGTCATTCACGCGCTCTACTTGCTCGTGTTATCCACTGTCCTCTCCAAATGGTTTCCTGTACCTCGTCCAGTTCCCATGTCTACGAATAACTTTAATGAAACCACATGTATGTGCCTTGTAGAAGGCCTATCAGTACATGACAGACCCCTAGTCTGCCTTAGCGAACCCGGAGGGATGGATGGCTTGGTGAGCCATGAGCAAGATCGAACCATCGACCTTGTGTGCGATACAAAGCACCTAACCATTGCGTCACATGCGCTTCTCGCATTGAAAAATGGGCAGTTGGGTGTTATTTTTACTCAAAGTACATTTGTCTTCATCATTATCGTTATCATTATGGTTACCATATCATTTTCGTTATCATTATCACTTCATATATATATATATATATATCATATATATATATATATATCCTTTTTTACTAAGATTATCTCCGAAAAAACTTTTTCATCGAAAATCCATCATTTCATGATGATAATGCTCCTTAGAACCTGGGTTCGTTCCCTCGCATTCATCATGTTGCCCGCGACTGTCTTTCCATGGTATGCGCCGCCTTTCTCACGGGTCACGACGCCGCCATCACAGTAGGTGAGAGAGGTGCGGCGTGGCGCGGCGTGGGACGGAACGTCCCACATAGTCGTAGAAGGATAAAACTCAGTTTGAACACTAATTATCAATGCTAGCAATATTCATTCAACGTAATTAATTTAAATTAATTAGCATAAAACATCACATCAAACTATCACAAATAAATATCAACCATCACATGAATTTGGTGCGAGAAGAGGTGAGATTTCATGGATTGGAATGACCATTGTACAGATTGAGTTCAAGACTTTAGCTCTGCTACATTCTAACTTCAGTAGTGCACAAGAGCTCATATTCAACACATTCGTGACGCGGTGACCTCTACAGGAGTCATACGACGCAAAAATAGCAACCACTTCCAAGTTTAAATCAACATATCGCAGCTCATGGTGAATTTCAGTAGTTACAACAAAACTGTTAGAATCTGCAAAAAAAAGTATCACAAGGCAAATGCTCTTGCATTACTAAATATAGGATCCTGTTATCTGGAGCCCATAACATATATTTCATTAAATTGATTTCTTTAAGGCGCAAATTTCAAACATAGAAGCGAAAAAAAACGAATGGAAATATTTTCGCAGCACCCGAATACTCTTCCCCAATATGTCTTTGTGTTTGGAGCTATCGCACCACCGTGAATAATTAGAAATCTAGACCCTTCATAGTTTTAGAAATGTTTTCGTTCTAAAAATATTCAAGTTCAAGAGTATATTGTATAAAACTCATAAGTCTGACTAACCGAATAGAGTTTCAAACTCTTGAGATACTGACTGTAGCGATCAAAAAATATATATATGTTGTTGAAGAACCGGCTTCGTCACGAATATGTAAACATACATAAGAAGATTTCAAAATAAAACTAAAACTTAGCCATAAAAAAATTCTAATCAAATTCTTAAAGGCCTAGATAGAAACTGTAATCATGCTCAGACAATTATGCATATTTGGATGACTTCAAAATACGGAAGCACTGACAGTGATGACAAAAAATTGAAAATCATATTTTGGATACGATTTTGCAGAATTACAAAATAAAGGTAAAGGAATGAGAAATTATAGACAAGTTAAGAAAATATGAACACGGTCGGCTATTCTCTGTCCTTGCTTTTAAATCTAAACCCTGCGAAACTCCATTTTCCGCGTTTCTTCTCCTTATCTGATGATGTCCAGCCATTTGACGAGGATGTCGCCGAGCTGAAACACCTGGCTTGTACTGCGTGAAACTACTGAGTAGGAAAAGATACGATGCAAATTCGTTTTTTTTCTCTATACTTAATACTTACGAGATTTGGCAAGAATGAAAACTTACTTACTACTTTTGCTAAAGTTATTCACTCAACTATATTCCCATTCAGTTACATTACCTTTTTCTGAAGTACTCGTGAAACAGCATGAGACGGGCAACTGTAATATCGATCTCGGAGTAGGACATATAGAAATTCATTTCACAAAAGTACTTTTGCAGATGTGTATCATTATAAGTGAATAGATTCATATCACTATGCATCTCGGTATCTGTATAGGTAGTCATATCCGAACGGATCCGAAAATTCTTAGGCTGGCTTGCCTTGGGAATAACCCTCACGACTGCTGGTGCTTGCTAATAAACCTAAGCACACTATAATCAGCGCAAAAAGAGACAAGGTAATCAGTCGGTGAAGAAAACGATTTGTCAGAAGAGGAAAAATCAAGGAAAAAAACAAAACAAAACAAAACAAGGAAGTACAGTCATAAAATCTAGAGCGTTAATAGGGAAACAGAAACGAAGAAATAAAAAGATAAGGGTGACAGATATTGGAAGAGGAACAAAGTGGCAGAAACAATAAAATATGGGGTCACACTGCTTGTAAAGCGGTGGTGAGTGGTTATTAGTAATGTGGCTGGATGTTGGCTTCCTCGCCAGGTAAACTATCATTCCAAATTTTACAAATGGATACAAAATCTTTCTTTTTATCTTTATTATTTTTATTTGATCCGTGTCATAGTTTTCTTTTCTTTTCCTTTCATTGCACAGATCCCAGTATTTCTCTCATTCACATCGTTTTTCATCTTCCTCTTGAACGTTGTAGATCACTGGTTGACGTCTTCTAGCAATTTTGAAGACAGCCTAGTTGCTGCGTTTCATAGGGCGCTGATTGTTGACCGCCGTAGAGTGTTGTGGGTGAGGGATCAGCCTCGCACTGCACCGCAGCAAGCATCACAACCACTCGACTGCAGCCCTCCATACCTGTCTAAGAGTATAAGAACACTGATTCGGTAAGCTGAAAGTCATTGTGGAGAGCAAATGCTTATGCATTCAATGACTACAATGGCATGGAGCAGAGCATGGCACATCGATAAAGGATTGGCAAGGTGATCAAATGACGTTTTAAGATATGCAATATAAATGCTTTTCTTCTTTTTCGAACGTTTGTGACGAATGGAGTGAGGAAACTAGGAAATATGTAAGCACATTTTGAAAACAGAGATCAACGACTGAGATTTGGAAAGGGATAGATGATAGAAAGCATGGAGCGAGTAGAAGATCAGTCCTTCCAAGGATGCTGTGGAAAAATCTTCAGCAGTGTATTAATTGTTTAATGTAAGCAGGAGGAAAATTTCCACTCTGTCGAATGTGCTCAGTTTAAATAGCTCTAGGTGGCACAAAGACAGAAGATATGTAATTAGTTTTTGAGCTAACTTGTCATGTGGTATTTTATGGGCACTTAAAGAGCCCAATACACATGTTCAGACCTTGACAGCCCAAGAGTTGGACAGCAACCTTCGTCTTAGCCAATCCTATTGGGAGAACCTACCCCCTTACATAGAGTAAGCGACGACGAACCATTTACATGTGCCATCAAGTAAAAAAAATCACTAGATCGGCAGTGTTGCACACTCGATTGCTCTTGGCTAATATTTATGAAGTGTCATACCGATCGTTTCGAGTGTTTTCTTGAGACGACGGTCGAATCAATATATGTGACAATTGTTTTTCAAGCCAACATGTCATGTGGTCTTTCTGTGCAAATTTTTTGTGGATCACGCGTACATGGTACGTCATCGCCTATTCTATGTAAGGGGGTATGAGCTTTCCTAATGGGACTGGCTAAGACGTAGGGTACTGCCCAACAAATGACGCTGTCAAGGCCAAAAATGTGTATCGGACTCTGTAAGTGCTCGAAAAAGACCACACGACATGTTAGCTCAAAATATTATTGACAGATTTAGAAATTTGAGCGTGGTCTTAAGAAAACACTCGAAACAAATAAAGTAGAGTTTTACGAAAAAACATACTCAACGCTGTCGACACTGTCCTGAGACCGAAAAGCGGAGATTCTTCTCAATGCAAGGCTACTTATGGATGACGACGGTGAATCCACAGAAGCTTGTGGCAATGAGGAGCCTCCCGCACGCTGACAGACTTCTCGTGGTGAGAAAGACGACAGTGACGCCGAGGAAGATAACGAATCAAACGACCTCAATTTACGGTCCTTCAATCGGAAAACGGAGGCCATGCGAGAAGACTGCAATAATGTTATTATATACAATAACTGCTGAACATTTTTTGTTCGTGTTGAAATGACTGTAAAATTAAGAACAACTATAGAACTACCGATGATCCATATGATCGAGAAACTTCAACAGAAAACACATTTCATGTTTAGGAAAGGCTAAATGGTTACATAAGCAATATAACAAACCTGTAACACAGTATGAGCAGACTGAATAGGAACCAAAGTCCCCAAGGCAATCATCTGAACATCGACGAGAAGGGCCGACAGTTCCAATTCTTCACTGAACTGATTCAGAAGCGGAACAGAACGAAAACCTAAGTAATTTTGCTCGGTTGGTGTGAACAGTACAAATGTTCGAGACATCCATCCATCATAACACTTCGCCTTTCGAGAATGTTTTTGAAAGAAAATCAATTTCATAATTTGTTGGCAACCATATTTCCTAGTGTGGTAGAAAACAATGCAAAAAGGCAATGCTCAGCAAGTAATCAAAACATAATGGACAATAGAAAACCAGTCTTTAGATACTGGACAGTCTCATGGGGACTTTTTCAAGAGATCCTTTATAATATGCACAACCACACTTGTTTGTGACGGTCCTTAACATAAGTCAACGAATTATCTTCGATGCATAACGGGCAAATCAGAGTTTTTTCTTACTTTGCACTGTTGTTGTTTGAAACTTTAGAATATTACCAGCTGTTCTCTGATAAGGAGACGATGTTGTCAAATTTTCAAGAATTTGAATACCTCAACTCTTATAGTTTTCTTTCATATATCACACAATTTGTATTCAAAGTTGAACACCGACTACGAAAATTTTTTGAACACTATAGCAGCAAAGTAAGGACTAGAGATAGACCAACCACAACGAATAGAATCCAAAGGAAACACGGCTTGTCCTATGAATGGATCGGTCTTTGGACCGACAAAGTCGCCATCTTCGACGTAGAACCTCAGCAACGCCATCTCTGGGCACATAACCTCGAACATGAACGTTTGATTCCATATTGGATTCAGCCCATTCGACGCTGAATCTCATCAATTAATGTATCTTCTCAATCCACGGGACACTTGTTCTATTCAAAACTTTGTTCTTCCATTTACCGAGAGAAGGACAGATCTATTATGAGAAAAAACAGGAAGGAACTCTTGCGACTTGTAGCAAACCATTGTGACGTTTGTAATGCTTGGTGAATTCCAAAAACCAAAGTTGATGGCGAGATATTAAACATCTGATTCTCTCAACTATTACCACACATCAAAAACTCACACTGAATAGATGATTCGCTACAAATTACCTCTTGATACTATTCAGGAAACGCTGTTTTTAATAATATTGTTAGTGGAATGAGAAATACTTCAGCATTCTCATCTTTGTTTTGCTTTTTCTTCGTTCGCAGTGCCGCTTATCTCTTAGGAAACAAATGGAAGGCTAAGAGAAAAGTCATGCGAAGGTGGGCTTCACTTCACTCCTATATTATTTCATCGCATATTATTATGAATTATATTAATCCAGATAAGCAAGCCCTTGAACATCGAGAAGGTGAGTGTTTTCTCCAATGATCTTCTACCTCTTCCAATGTACGACAAAAATTCGATTATGGAACTAACCAATAGTGCGCGTCTTGAAGACTTTTTCGTCGCATGGCAGGCCAACGAGTTCGACCTCAACAAATGGCGAGCAGATTCCCTTGTGTTTGTCACGACGAGACAGATGTCGTCCAGCGATCACTTGTACTGTAATCCGAATTGGCGTCGATGTCGTCACCTATCGTGACAACGCTACAAAGTCATATGCACCTAACGATATTCTCCGAAGCCTTGCTCGAATTTTTCGGATAACTCGGCACGCCAATAACTTTGTGAACAGGAATTCTCCACTAGTGAAATAACGCAAATGTTTACTCCAGAAGAATACACTTTTTCACCAGGCAAGCTTTCCTGCTTATTCGAACTCAATTATTAGTATGTGACTCAACACCTACGTTTTTACCACCTCCTCGTGTTTGTGGTGTTACGCTAGTGCATAATACGAGAAATAGAGAACGTGGAAGGATTTTCACCAGGAGGGTTCACCCAAGGAAGGAAGATTAATATTTGCAATCGAAAAGCGAAGCGTCATTTAATAGGAATCAGTAGCATGCAGTGCCACGATCTTGCCAAGAACAAAAAAAAAATCACGTATAAGATTGCGATGCGCACTGTGCCCATCAGATGCAAATGAGGCCACTGATCAGCTTTAGTTTTGAACAAATATGAGTAGCGAATTTATTGAAGCTCTCACGAGTAACTCGATGATCAACGTGAACAGAGGTAAAAATGGAAAAAGAATATTCTCAAACTTGGAAAGAGCGTTCCAAAATTACTACTCAGCAGAACATTCGACTATAGAAATGCTCCAACTCACCGTTTCGCCATGAAGAGGATCAAAGTTTTCATCGATCATATACTCCGGCTTTAGCACATAGCCGCAGCGCCCGTTTCCCATGAATTTCCTTGATTGAGCTGCATTGCTTTATCACCCGTCTGGTAATTCAACGCTACCTGTAGTAAGACTGGATGCAGAACTCTGTCTGGACGAAAAAATCAACCTATTTACAACGATACATAATTTTCGTGCAATGATGAGCACTTTACGCCGAGTGCCAAACCAGTCCTTTGTGACTTGAACCTTTGTGTATCCTCAGGTGTGACTCGCATGTGACTCATATGGGCATGAGTATATAGAGCAAGGCCGCTTACCATATGACAACCGGCATTCCACATCGGTACTGGGTTATAATTAGCAGAAGTTATCCGAGAACCATGTGGGTAAACTCTCGATAGTTGCCGAATGTTGAAAGTAACGAGACCCTGAGAGGAAAGTACGTATTAAAGTTCTGTTTGCTGAAAACTCAGATACAAACATGATACACAGATTTTTCAAAGGCTCATGTTGTTGATTTACAACTAAGATCTATTATAAAATATTGGGATGTCCTATTATTACCGTCGCAATGCTGTTTTATTTAGAATTTTTTCCATATCAGAATGGGTTATCGCCAAAAGGGTGTGGTACGATAGAGAATGTTCTAGAAACTTGGGCAGACACCTTGATACGGACACAGCACCGTTCTTCGCCATCTAATTGAGATAGGCTACCGCTTATGCGATGCCTCGATGGATGTGACACCTATGCAATGGCTGACAATCTCACAGTGCAAAGTCGGACTCATCACATTTTGGAGAAAAACTCGGCTGTACCACGGTACCACACTCACCGTATAGCCCTGATGTTGCCCCATCGGGTTATCACCTTTTCCGGGTCCTGAAGCAGCATCCGCGGGAGGAAAAATTGAGACTTCAACCAGCTCAAAAACTTCGCTTTAGACCGTCAGCCTATTCTTTCTGGGAGGTAGGTGTCCGATCTCTGCTCAACAAACGGCTGTTTATCATAAATTATGATGCTGATTATATCTTGTTGTTTTTTCTTGAATAAATAACAGTTAATCAAGAAAAGTGTCAGAATGAGAAGGCGAGAATGAAGACAACCCAATACTATGTTTCAGCCTTTTTGCACAAAAGAATCAAAACACCGTTGAAGAGAGGAATGTGGAAAAAAGGAATCCAAAGGCAGATGCAGATGTTTCAAAAAAGTAATGTTTGACTATGAAAACGGACTTTTCTGAATATTATGGGTAGAATCCAATTGTTCACAGACTGACCTTCTCGATCAATTTGTCGAGCTTGTTCTCAACAAACGAACACATTTCGTAAAACGATCCCGTCTGTACATGAGCAGCATCAAAAGGCACCGCTTGACAGTATACCTGAAACGGAAAAACCACTTTGGATTCGGTGGAACAATGAAAGCGATAGCTATAACTGTTACAGCTCTTACTAACAACAAGATTTGATAGCTCTGCGGCAATTCTGGCACTTTTCTCCTTCGTTCGTAACACACTTATTTTGTCGTTCACCGACCTCGTCAGATCCCATAATTGATTCTGCCAATCATCTGCTTCTTCAACCGCTAAAAATAACGATGTTACATCTTGTGTCATCTTTGTAGTATTCAAGAGCCTAGCACCATTAACACCAATTCACGCCCAGATAAAAAGAAACTAGATGCGAGGAAACGGCTGAAATTCTCGGGCAAAGTTTAGTATTTGGGACGAACAGCCGATAATTACGTCTGAGTAGAATTTGAAGAATTGAGGGTCGAAAGAAGCTGTTAACCTACATTTTGCGGCAAGAAGCCACTGCTGCCCACTCCATTGTTGGGCACTTTGTGAGATCTTGATGACATGTTGCTTTTCGCCGTCCGAGATCCGTTCAATCACCGTCCCAGCAAGTTCAATTGTGTTGTAGGTACTTGTGACTGAAAACGTTGTATTAGATAGTTGAATGATGACAGTTTTGGAGGCATTTACATGGTAAAAGTAACAGAACTGCAACTAAACTGTGATAATTCGATCATCTTCAAGATGTTCCATATCTCGTTGCTACATGATTACACAGAAAGCAACAAAAATCAAAAACACTCTCGATTGGTCGCTTTAGTAGCAGTGTTACGATATTATAACTATACAACCAGATTTGTATATAGAAGACCTCGAACGAGAGATGAACTCTTTCCGCCTCAGAACCCCTTCCCCCTTTCACTCCTTCAAAAAAGAAAGATAAGATGAGCAATCGACACAAAACTCTACATTCCTGGCAAATCTACACTAGTGTGTCTAGATCTTGGTTAAGATTGGAGGTGTAATTTCTTAAAGAATCTGGTTCAGCTTGGTCGACATACACAAAATGCAGTAGTGTGATTTTATATTAGATGATTCCTTTAATTCTTACAACCGTTCTTCACATATCTGGATTTCTAACAAGCAAATGTATTAGTGTGAAACACATAGATTAACTTATTTTCTGGTAACACATCTTGAGCCTTTCATGAGGTCTGTTATGGCACTTGTACAGAGTGGTAAGCACGTGTTTCGGTATTACAGCCTCTATATAATCTGCATACCCCTACTTGATATGCCCTACCTCCTTGCAAATAATTGGCTGAACCGAAAGACAGCGTGCTACTGACGAGGCTGTAATGGCGAAAGACGCTTGCAGCACTATATAAGTGCCATGAAAGACCTCATGAAAGGCTCAGGTTATGTTACCAGATTATATATTGTTTTGAGCAAAGCTTATTGAAGCTGTCGAATTTAAAGATAATAATTGCTAGAGTATAATAAAAAGATCACACTGTTGTCGGGGATTTTGTCACTTGACTTGTAGCGATCTACTACTCAGCGTCGATTCCTTCCTTATATAGAGGTATATACCCAAGAGATTGGCTGAACCGAAGGAGACTGTGCTACTGCGGATCCGAAAGGACAGAACAGCGCTTGTCTAGCACTGTATAAGTGCACATATCAGACCTCATAACAAGCTAAAATATGTTATCATGCTATCAGATCACCACACTAAAGTATTTGAACATTTGCACTGTCAACTTGCAGAACAAATTCGATCATAACTTAAGGCGCTAGTGCCACATCTGAGAAAAGGGGGCAGTTTTCGTGTTGCTTTCCAATGTCATGCTAACGACACGATATCTTAAAATTTCCTGGACGTGCTACATTGAGTCATTCAAAGATAAAGGAAAAAAGAAGGTGATCCATGTGGTCTGGTGCGACGTCTGATGGAGTTCAAGCAGAGAGGAAACCGTAACGAGCAGAGAAAGAGAAACGTCGGGATAAAGGTAAATTTTTGGCAACAAATCAATACAAAGATCTTAAACAGCAAAAGTTAAAGGGTTAAATTAGACTATATAATAACGATTTATAATGAGTACAACACTATATGCTACCTTACTGATTAGTTCGCTGTACTGCCAAAACTACCTAAAGCAAAACAATATCGAACCGATGATGAGAAATCATTTCGAAATGCTGCAGGAGCCCCGCTCCAATTTCTAGATGCGTTTTACTACTTATCAGCATATGTTCACACATACTGATGGAAAAGTCAGATTAAATTACCTGAACCTTTCGACACCTGTACAGTATGATAAGAACAAAAATTATTACATAAATAAAAAGAGTTATCACTTAAATTTACATTTCAAGAAATTGAACCCTATTCAACAACGATAACAGGCTGAACGTTAAAGAAGAAACGCCACCCACCTTCGCTGTTAGCACTCTTCGACGGTAGAATTTCTTGAACGTAAGAAGCTGGGAACCAGCCCATGGAAGACCCGTATCGACCTGTATTTCAAGCTCTTTTCTTAACTCCTAGGAAGAACTAGAAATTTTAACAATACCTAGCCAAAGTGCCTCCTCCTTGCGAAGTACTGTTATGATTGCATTCGCAGGAAAAGAAAGGTCATCTTCCGCTATTCCACGATAAGGTCGAAGAGCGCGCGACAAAGTCTGTAATTCTCTTTCACCTTGCTATTTTTTATATGTGTTATAATATTATTTGGGGTTGTTAAGAAGATCAACTCAATACATTATTTGCTGACGTTTCAATGGTTCTGCCTACTTCATATCCTCGAAGAGTAAATCTGACGTGCACTTCCCACAGTTATAATTAACCAAAACACATGAAACTTAATACACGGAGATAAATTACGTTTTCGAACGTTCAAATCAGCCTATCAAAAAACCGCTACACTAGCAAAAGCTACCGAAAGCAGAGTAGTTAAAACGTACTGCATCATTACCGTCCCCTCACCCATCATCCATAAGATGCACGCTTGTGAAAAAAAATTTCTGAAGTTACCAGTGCCTGTGCAAGTAAAGAACATGAGAAGGAATGAATTCTTCTACTTTATCGCTTCTCCATTTCTCCATTTCGCTTCTCCATCGCTATTATGAGATCAAAGTTATGTATCTAAGAACGTTGAGTGGTATGCAATCACTCGATCCAGCTATTAGTTCAACCTGCTTTCACCTATACCGAGGGCATAGGTAACACTACATCATCAAGGTCACGGTTTTGTTACCACTCTTTCATACCACGGTATGGATGGAACGCAAGTTCATTCCTGCCTGAGATCGGATATTCTGCATAGTGCTCAACTTAAATGATTGAGAAGAATCTCTACACTTAATAAAAAAATAGCAATTTTTAATGACTACAAGACAGTCGCAGTCTTTTCAGGTGAAAAGTAAAAAGGTTGTGATGCTCCATACTATAAGTCTAACGAAACATGAAATCCCATTCACACTGTACATTTCTGCGAAGCAAGCATACCCATGAAACGTTGCTCAAAAAATGCGGTTTTAACAAGACGATAGCAGTATTCAAAATACCAACGAACACTCTAAGGCGCCTTTTAGTTGCAACCACGATGCGCCAATGAAAATCGCTTAACGTGTCCATACGGCAGAGACAATGATTGCATGAGTTCGCGCACGATTTATCTACTCTCTTGTGAATTGTGCAGAATACATTATCAAAATGGGTAGATCACTGCGTTCTAATGAGAAACCTACCAAGTAAACTTAAAATTCAACTAAACACTCACTAAGTGAGGTAGGACATACGAAGCCTTTTGGATAAATGCCAAAAACCTCTAAAGTAAACCGCAAGGATGAGTGCCTCGTCACCACGTGTGCTCGCGCCATACCTCAGATCGGAATCTTAATTTGAGCCAGGTACCAACCTCGCTTGTGCAAGACTCTGTTCGGTTGTTCTCCAACAATAATTGAAGGACCTTCTAGCAACAGATTGGTGAGTATTCAAAAGAAGCCATTTACCATGTGACTAAATATTTGCTTGTTGCATGGCATGGATTATGAATGTGTTTAAGCGGATTGCATATCAATTTCACTCCTTCAGGGTCTTAACAAGCCGGAACCGCCGAAACGTCAGCAGATTTTAGCCTGAATTATTCTCCTCAACAATCTTCTCATGAAGATAATGATCAATGTATGATCAATGTCGAGGTTTGTAGATAGTCGGCTCATGTGTTTTCAAGACTGGTGGTTGAAAAAAGAAAAAATACTTGAGAACATAGGTTCAAGTCAAGCTGAGTAAAAATTGAAAGAAATGATATTGATAGTATTTTTAGTGCATTTCGCACTTTTATGATGTTTTGAATACTTCTAAGAGAATTGAGTGGTGAACAAAAACACGACCTCAGGCGGGAATCGAACCCACGTTTCATCCTATCCTGGGACGCGTGCTCTACCACTACACCACTGAGGCATATTTGCCCGACCACTCATTCTTCATTCTTAATAATTAGAATAGCTGTCAGCTCAACTGGGTTTATAAAGCGAAATCGCATACCCGACCAAACCTGTCAAAGGTTGGTGGCTGATAGCTAACATTGAGATGTTGAAGAATGAGTGGTCGGAAAAATGTGCCTCAGTGGTGTAGTGGTAGAGCACGCGTCCCCGGATAGGATGAAACGTGGGTTCGATTCCCGCCTGAGGTCGTGTTTTTGTTCACCACTCAATTCTCTTTGAAAGAAATGACATAAGATAATCCCGTCTATAGGTTCAAAGTTCACAGCAGTTATCATTGCAGCTTGAATTTACTGTTGAACTATACCTTCTCGTCGAGTTGAGACAATTCTTGATAACTTCCTCGAGCGATTTCGATATCCCCCAAGGTTGAGCTGAGAGTCGCCTCGTTTACTGGAAGGCTGAGCGATATGCCACGAACAAATTCCCGAATACGATAATAATCCACTAATTGATTTAAATTTTCGAACATTGTTTGATTCACAACGAAGATGCGTCCATCTCGTTTCAGGCGGTAGTGCCAAATCTCTCCATCTACCCTAGAATTATTCTGTTTGAAGACTCACAGAACTCACAAACGTCAATACTATAAAATTATGAAATAGCTAAAATAGCGAATAACCAATAGTGTAAGAGATCTTATAAGAATTTGCTTCTATATGAACTTATAAGAATATGATTTAATAAAATTGCAAACCTGATTGACAGTACGAATACGCTCTTGTCGCTTCCTGAGTATCTTAGAAGAAAGGCACCGTCTTCAGGCACTTGGCTGAGCAATGCCTCCGCTTTATCCTTGTCAGCTGTCTCCGAAAACCACCTGAGCGGAAACATCTTTTTTCTAAGGTACTATGTGCAGGGCGTTATTCTTAATCTATACAGTATGGGTCTCTCGCTGATAAAGTAAACCATTGTGATGATAACATAGATACTTTTCGGGCTAATCAAAATTCTTGCTTCTGAATACTTGTAAAATCCCAGCTGCAGTGCTTGTACGTCAGCTGAACAAAAATAAGTTCAAATCTCACGGTTGGTCCAGATGGGGCTGAGGTTGTGGACAAGGTGTGGTGAGAACCATTCTGAACGTCGGAGTGGTGAGATAGTGACGAGTGTAGTGAGATACCAGCTCGTACAGAGTGTCGCACAACTTGTTTTCCATGAAGTAGTACTTTTTCTCCTCTGAAAACATTCTAGCTCCTTATTTACTATATCAACTCTGTACTCGACCAAGCACCAAATAAGGATCCTTTTTGTTCTAAAGCATGACAGTAACTGAATGATATATTACGGCATATAATACGCAGCTACGTTGCAAAGTGGGAGTTCTCCAACAGAGCTACCGAAGCTGAAAGTAAGTTGCGTAAGCTGACTATTGCTACCCCTGTTACCTCCTAAAAAAACGACAAAGTAAGACAAAACGTCCTCATAGAACTGTGATGAGTAACATGCAGAAGAGCGGAAAGAACAGTTGCAATAGCTCTGCTACGACAAATGAACCAACGTCAATTTTGCGTGATCCTCTAGATTTATTTGATAACTACCGTATAGGTGCCAGCATTACTTGAACTGGCCAAATTCAATTCCAAAAATAATAGTGGTAAGGAGAATGAATGGGTATGTGCTATTACGTATTAAAGCATTTCTACAAGGTCTATACAAAACAGTGTACATTAGACATGAACAATTAGGCTGTAACTCTATGACTGATCTTGAATAATGTGTAAGAAAAAGGCTTACTGTCTATAATCTTCGTCTTGATACGAACATGGTGAACTTTTTCATCGTGAAGAATCGTCAACGAATAGTCACCTATGAACAGATTCGAGTCTCGCACCATAAATAAGCCGTTTCCTCGACTTTTATGTTGCAAGATTCGAATCTTGGCTTCCTGAAAAATTAGTTTCAATCGATGATCTATCAGGCCATCGCATGAAAATTGAGATTTTAAGAAATTTAGGCAGCTCTGAAGGTATATGAAGGAAGGGGAGTTGAATGACTGTAAATCTAAGGGTGAAATTGCTCTTCACAGCTTTTGATTGATTCAGTTTTTGGTCTAAACCTAAAAGTCATCACTATTCTCGTACTTAATACTCTATACACGACACAACTTGATCGTTTTATGATAACGAACGAGGTAAGGAATACGCTTGCTGCCAAATATATCTGAAGGTTTATGTACCTCACGCTCACAATGACCATGAAACCATTCCTCCGTAATGTGCTGCTCCTCGGGACGAACACCAAATCCGACTAATGACTCTTCCTACGAAAACACCTGCTTAGGCTTCATGTATACTTCGATCTGATATCCAAGAGGTGAACAATGAGGAACAAAAAAATTTTGATATAAAAGCAACTACATGAAAGAAAGAGATACCTCTCTTTCATCGTCTCCCGCAATGCTAGCGTTGTCATCTTTCAACGAAGAATCATCACAAGTCTCAAGTAGATAGCAAAGTCGATCCGGGAATAAGATGAATACATGCGACGACCATTCCTAAGATCATTGTGACTTCTATGACTCTAATAACTCTAACATTCTTCAAGAAACTAAGTTTGAAAAAGAAGGTATAAGATTCATTTAGACTGATCTTTTATGTATAACATACTACACCACTTCTTACTGAATTATATGGCATAATAGCATAATGGCAAACAGCTTGTAAAGGAACGTCATGTTTATGAGATTCAGTATATTAGACTGTTCCTTGAGTTATGGCACTTGAGGAATAAACACCAGGTCTATTTGTAGAAGTAATCGAAACTGCACGGTCTTAGTATCGTTTAATTGCGCATTTTCTTGCAAACATGTCTGGTATACAACTTGTCTACACTTGCTCCGAGATGGAGCTGCAGTGCGAACAAATTCGCTTGTTACTCATGTAGGAGTGGCGCGTAGGGAAAATGCTAATGACGCGGCGTGCAAAATTAATAGAGCTTGGAACGATGATAAGTCTGCAGAAAGGTCATGAGGAAGTGGCTCGCGAAGATCCAAGCTGGAGAGAACAGTCTGGAGGATCATTCGCGCTTGGGTCATCCACTGGAAACTCTATTAATCTTGCGCGCCGCTTTACTAGCATTTCCCTACGCGCCAATAGTGCAAGAGTAGTTTGCGACATTGTTCCCAAGACAGCTCCACTTAGAGCAAGTATGGGCAAGTTGTATAGAAGAATGTTTGGAAGAAAATGGATACCAAAATACAATTTCAAATACTTCTGGCTCAAATGTGGTGTTTATTGTTCTAGTGTCAAAACTTATGGAACGATCTAATAATATTAAAAAAGGTATTATAACACCTTTGTTTCGAGTGTTTTTTTGAGACCACGCTCAAATTTCAATAGATCTCTTCACTATCACTTGAGCCAACATGTCATGTGATCTTGTAAATGGGCTCTTGTGCAGACCGATACACGTGTTTCAACCTTACAGTCTCGCCAGTCGGGCGGAACCCGTCGTCTTTCAATCGTTTTATCAATCCTCTGTGGGTGCTCCAGTCCCCACATTAAGAACTATCGAAGACGAACGCTTCACACTGTAAGTCATGTGAAAATATCACCGAACCCATAGTGTACACTCGATTGCTCGAAGATCGATTGAAAAAAGATAGTATCAAATTTGTGATATACGTCTGTTGAAAAAATTTCAGAACAGCAGTTCACGTACGCATACTAATGCAAGGCTCATCAAAAAACGAAAATGCTACTGAATGAAACCTTATTATAATTTTCATGACATATGCAAAATCTTTCGCAAATCAGATATTCAATATTGTGTAAAGACATCCTGAATGGAGAGTGGGTACATCAGAACATTACCTTATCAAAATATTATGAAGGCTCACACGAGAAAGGAGCAGAAAGTAGAAAGGGGATTATCGAAAATTGCTAGGTCTTCTCATAAGTTTTGGCACTAGAGCAATAAACACCAGACTTATTAACCAGAAGTAATTGAAATTGCTTAACAGCACTATCAAAAGTATGCGCCATCGGTCTGAACACATTTTTCCCATCTCTCTCAACAAATCGATGCCGCGGTCATAGTACTTGTTATCAATGGATTCAAAGAATGTTGTCAATCTTCGACGCAAATGATTGATGTCTCGAAACTTCTTCTTTCTCAGGAAGTGCTCCAGCGACCGGAAGAGGTGATAGTCAGACGGTGACAGGTCACACGGTACGACTGGTGATCCAGCAATTCCCAGACCAACTCGGTCAACTTCCTCTTTGTCAATTCGGCGACATGCAGTCTTGCGCTGTCTTGAAGCAGCATGAGACTGTGGTTACGTCGACGTGACAGGGCTCGATTGGAGCGATCCAGGTACTCATAGACGAGTTTGGCGTTGATCGTCTGATGACGCATACTTGTAATAATGTTGCTAAGCAACTGTAATTGTGGTTCATAATTTGGTGTTTATTGCTCTAGTGCCAAAGACTTATGAGAAAACCTCATGATAACCTGATATTCTCCGTTTTTGTGTTCACATAAGGCTAATCATATGAACGTTGTACCACTGATTGAGTACTACGTAAAGATTTACTTTCACGAAAACGTTTTATCTTGGTAGGATCGTGCTTATCGTGTAATTCGAATGAAAATCAGAAAAATCTCTCACTTCAACAACTTGGACGGTCCATCTTCACTAAAAAGGTGAAGGAAAACTGTGGTGACTTAGCTGTTTTATTCCCTGTAGTCTCGCGGATACCTAGCAGGGCTTCCTCACATCGTCACCACAATGGAGCCGTCGCCGGACCTTGTGGATCAGAGGGAGTTACCACCTTGCGACTAGTGGCTACTAAGACGGCGGTCATTCCTTGTACAATTGATTCTTAACTGGGCTTCCCGGGTGGAAACGTCGAACTACTGCAAGGTCACCCAAGTTGAGAGTATCTACACAAAATAAGCAGTTTGGGCGGAAAAATTCAAAATGATTGACATCTTCTTGAAAAATCTTTCATTTCCATTAACCTTGGCGAGAAAGTAACAACGGATACCTCCCTAGCCTCTGTGACAGCAAAAAAAGCTTTTTTTCTTGAGACCCACATTGAAGTGCCTTTCCCGGCCTGTGTAAATTCTAGGATGAATGCAAGTTGAGCATCGAATACCAGAAAACAGTTTAGCAGGGTGCTACAACCCTGATTTAACCAGTGGTCGTCGACCAACCGACAATTGACAGACATCGGTCGAAATATTGGTACCGCTAACAGTTGCGGAATAAGAAAAAGAACAGTGAACTTTTGCGTCGGTAGTGCAACTGTTAGCATACGCTCCCGGAAAAAGTAAGATCTGGGTTCGAATCCAGGCTGATGCAAACGTTTTTGCACAGTACTCCACATATTGGGTATATAATATAACATCATACCACTGCAAGTGGCAGTCAAAATAGAAAGAATTATATAAGAAGCGGAAAGTTGTAAAAGAGTTCCTCCACGTTATTTTCCAGTTCAAAACATAATTCAGAAATGTGAGAATGAATATTAACACCAAATTAGAATTAAATATGAATTTGTGTCGCTATAGCATTACTTAACATTACGAAAATTGTTCTTAACCTATTATCCAGACAAATCATCCTTCGTTTTCTAGAAGGAAATTCAAGACTTACATGTCGAACAAGATCCTTGAGTAAGAGAACGCCTTTTTTGATGCACTCCCGTGATAGAATATCGGTGTCTTGAACTGTAGTGTACAGTATGAAAGATCGAAGTTACACAGCAAACAAATTTGTGCTAAATAAAAAGAAGAGGACAGGAGCAAGAGGAGAAGCAGTGTGACCTAGTACAATTATCACAACACACAATGACATCTCCGCTGGTTCACTTCATTCTTATAAATTTACGAAGTACACAATCTTTTTTGGAATCCTTCTGTATAGAGCATTTGACTAAGATGCAAAATCGTTCTCAACAAATACTACCGGTTTCATATTACGCAGAAAGGGCCAAAAGATCCTCCGTCACTTTTTTTTCTACATACCTTTAGTCAAATCTACTCTGAAGATTGCAGCACTCCTCACAATCCATACATTTTCTCACATCCACCTATATTGAAGGTATTCGAGTGTATCAGGTATGAGTACAACTGTTGATTAACCGCTTGAAGACCGCCGGACCCATAGGGGTGTTTGGCCCCGCTCTTTGGGCCTGCTCCACCAATCACATCTGTCCGTTGTGTTTTCATTATAATATGTTCGAATCTTTGGCACACCAAATCACACCATATTCCATATAGTAATGGTATGATAGTGATAATGATAAAAGGTGATTGATGATAGTGATAGTGATCAGGATGATAGTGGTAGTGATGGTAGTGATAGTGATGATATTGATAGTGATCATAGTGATAGTAGTGATAGTGGCAATGATGGTAATGATAATGATAATGGTGATAATGATGATAGTGATAAAGACAACAATAATGATAATAATGATAATGATAATGATGATAATGGCAATGGTGACGATAACGATAACTATCATTTTCACTATCATTGTCACTATCACAATCACTATCACCATCACTACCACTACCACTATCATTATCACTACCACTATCATTGTCATCATCACTATCATTAACACTATCATCATTACCATCATTATCATTATCACTACAACTACCACCACTATCACTATCATCTTTATCACTGTTATCATTTACCGCTATCATTGTCACTATCACTATCATTATCCCTATCATCATTATCACCATTATCATTATCACTACCATAACTACCACTATCACTACGATCACCATCACGATCATCTTTATCACTGTTATCATTATCACTATCAAACTATTACTAAATGGAATATTACACCAAATCACGTGTGCCAAAGATTCGAGCATATTATAGTCATAACACAAAGGACAGACATGGATTGGTGCGGACGAGGCCAAGGGTGAGGCCAGACACGCCTGTGGGTCCAAAGGACTTCTTTGAAGATGTAGGTTTTGCTGCCTCTTATAAGTGAACCATATCCTATGAGTACATGAATAGGCCTCAAAAATACTACTTCGTGATATTTACTAGTAAAAGGATGATGCAAACATATTGATCGCTCGGTGAGAGATTCCTCATATATTTGACTCCAGTTAACTTCCTAAAAATGACTAAATTCGTATTTGGTTTAAACTGCGACTTTTGGTAGCAACTGGTGTATCAGGTCTATGAATCTCTTCTACATGGGCAAATCTAATATCATTTCGAGTAAACCCATAGATAAGCTTGGTTTCTCAAGGTCAAAAAGAAATTATAATCTTCGATTAAGCGAATAGTATTAAGAAAAAGAGAACATGACTGACATTCATCCGTACTCGTAGTCATAAATGTGGCTAGATTCTCATTCTCTATGGGTAATTTCTTGTGCTTCAATATAATCTTCCTTTTGAGTGCTGCAGGAGATGGAAGCTGAGTTTCCACCGCATCGATCTTGAAAAGCACTCATTAAAAGGCATTTGAAAACCACTAAGTAGAATACTAGGCAGATACAAGGGATGGATTTCCAATTGGTTCTTTCGTTTTTGTACGGTTTATAAGGTGAAGATAAAATAGACTCTGATAACTTGGTAGTTTCAGTCCAAATCCGAATCCCTTGCAAGTGTTCAAAATAGATTAAGAAGCCAATAACGTATATGAGATAGAAGTTCGTTGAAAAAATATTTCTGTTAAAATGCATCAAGTCGTCTATTCTTCAACTTGCATAATAATTTTTTCAAACATTCACCATGATCATTCAAAAGTAATGTTCTCAAGATAATAATACGGTATAACTATTCAAAATGTTCATATATTAGTAACGAATGCAGTAAACCTATGTCTTATAAACTGCAGGATCCTTTAAGTATCAACGCTCTGGTTTATTTTTACTGAAGCATACGACTGAATATACCGGCTGAGTGAGTAGGTCGTCTCCCAAAATTTCTTTGACTTCTTGAGCGAGTAAACGTTGAGCAGCAACGGAACAATTGTCTTCGATCGACAAAATAACAGGATATCTGTAGTAATCATCAAATTTGACCTTGAAGAATTTCTTAAGGAAAGTAATGACAATATGTATGAAAATTCCCGAAGATGATTTACGATATAAAATTGCATCAAGATGCATGAAAATCAAGTTCGACAAACTATCATTTATTCGCAAACAAGTGATTTTATATTGTTCATTGGGAGGCATGGGCGTCGTTTTTACTACTGATAGCTACTAAAATCTCTGCAGTGCTATGCTCTCCCTTACTAAGCACAAAATCCCATTTACAGGCGAAAGAATTTTTTCATTACGAAATTACGACATTGTGATCATAACGCGCCTCACCAGCCAGTCGACCGCGCCGCGTGCGAGGCGAAAAATATAGATTGCATTGAAGCAGTTGAGAGCGATATCATGAAAAATCAGTTCTAATTTGATACAGGTATGGAAAACTCACACACTAGTTACAAAGGCGTAATGTTTAATGACGTTGAGCACATCGCGAAGCAACAATTTAGATGTCATAGTGTATCCATGATAGACCACAATATCTATGAATTCCTGTGAATTTGACTTGCGCTGGCCATCCCAACAATCCACTGAAACACCCACATACAAAGGTGAAATGAAAATGGTGACAAAGAGATTCAAACAAATAGATAGATAGAAAGTAAAATGATGGGGATAAAATATACATTCTATACAACGACAACCCATTAGAAGTGCTTGTGCATACGAATCCAGTGATGACTCTGATCGAAGCTGGTCACCGGTTAGGTATCTGAAAAGAGAGGGCAAGGAGGAAATAAGAGTTGACGACAATATTGATGATGCTGAATGAAAAAGAAGAAGCAAACAATGAAAGAAAGGGGCTGAAGGTGGTAGGTAATGTAATATTAGAGTCAGATATTACGATGAAGTATAATAAACAAAGAGCAATATTGTAAAGTGAGATAGGCGACAGTAGAAGAAAAAAGTATAGAAAGCTTTACGTATTGTGGCTGCTGGCAATCCAGTAATGAGAGAGAGGTCTCGTCATGTCTTGGATAACTTTCTCATTCATAGAATCCCATAGTGAATTCTCTCGTGAAAACAAAAAGTTACAGAACTGAAACTATACTACTTTATCGAAAAAATATAGTTCTTATTTGTCCTCTAACTGAAAAAAGACCAACCTCCATGACGGTTAACGAGGGTTCATCTCGAATATCTTCGGCGAAAAAATCATCCTCGTTGAGAAACCCGAAAATCAACATTACAAAGTAAGAATCTCAAGTCACATCAACACTTGGCTAAATTACCTTCTCAGAAAATCAATCACTCTAGCTCTATTGGAGCTCATTGGATCGTTTTGCATATTCTCAAGAAATTTCATGAAATTCGTGAAATTGACGGTGGAACCATCCTCGGACAGGTCAGAAAACCTTGACGAGAACAACTAGAAAGCAGAGTGGTCTCGATAATACAAATAAAATTTCAACAAAAAAAAAGATAACTTAGAAAATGAAATGACCGGCTCCGAGTGGATTAGGTTCCTCGTTGCTTGCGAAAACTGAAGCAGATTCATCTGATCTTCTGTAACATCCTGAAGCATCCTCGACGACACTTTGTACTGTAAAGATGTGTGCACAAACGGTTTCATATGTTTTCTTTCCACACTGAAATTGTGAAATTTGCTGAAAAGTCAAAGGAGAGAAAGAAGCTTATTGATATATAGTAAATTTTGATCTTCACAAATTGGACATGTTTATTCGAATAATGTTACCAATAAAGAAAAAACCGCTTACAATTCGGTTCCCGGAGTGACAAGATTGAGGAAATGCTTGGTGATGAAACGTTCTATGCGGGCCGAATGACCAAATATGAAGCGATCGCGGGTTTCGATCATTAGATTGTGTACTCCCCCTCTCCAAAGACGGCATGCTTCCACCGACTCGACTGAAATCCGTAACATAATGGTGCCAACCAATAACTTTATGGTATTGAAAAAATCTCTTAACCTGTAGAAGTCTTGCAATGGTTCTCACAAAAAAATTAGGCGACAGAACTTCTTCAAAACCTAACTGGATCAACACTTACTGGATATACACAACACTTTGGTGCATCCAGCTGATCATTGAATGTACTCATCAAGTGTAAAGAGGTAGATGCAGTGCCGATGTCCTTTGTTTTTCCGCTAATTTTCTAACATCACTGTCAACTCAACCCCTACCTATCCTCTGCATCCTCTGTCTATCCTCAGATCTATTAGGCCTTCAACTAAGTTTCCGTACTGGATCCAAAAGAAAAATTTCTCACGAAAACAAACTTTTCCTTCACCTATTTTGTGCAGAAATCTCTTGCGCATCGTTTGCGCAAAATTGTCACCACTGGTGAGAAGCGAATCTTCTTCAAACATTTCTTCAAACAACACACATTGCCAAGAAAACAAGGAAGTGGCTGACAGATTTAAGCTGGATGCACTTGGATCATCCGTCGTATTCGCCAGATCTGTTACCGTCCGATTTCCACCTCTTCAGATCATTGGAGCACTGGTTGGACAAGAAAAAGTTTCGAGACAGCAATCATTTGCGTCGAGAATTGACTTGTTGGCTTGCATTGAAGACTAGTGAGTTTTATGAGCGCCGAATTGAGTTGTTGCCGGAGCTTTGGCAGAATTGCATCTGGGCAGACGGGGAATAGTTCGGTTAATGTTATTTGATACTTTCGATTACTTGGGAAAATTAATTTTAGAATTTTTGAACCAAGTTCGGAAACTTAGTTGGAGACCTAATAATTTGATGAATTACATAATTCTTAAACACAACAGACATGACTTAAAATTTGATAATAGTTCTTCAAAGAAACTTAAACGGAACATCAATAATGCATTTTATTCCTATAAAAGTTGCCCCGGATGTGAACGCAAAATTCTAAACCCGTAGAAACATGGTCCTGTCGCAATATAGCTAAAGTATACACGAGTTTCAAGGTATCTATATTAAACAAATTAGACAGTAAATAAATAGTCAATATTGGAATTGCATATAATTTGTGAATCTTGGAGCTGTAAAATTTAACAATCTCATCCAAACCTATTCAGATAAATGACATATTTTCGCATAAGCGAATACTAGCACTTATTCTGTATTTTTTAGTGGTTAACAACCATAACCTGAGCAAGTGGTGTGACTTTGTGAGTCCGATTATTGAGTACAAAGTTCCCATCTTCATCTTCTTTGATGCCTAGATATTGATCAGAGACAAATTTTAGGAGTTCCGAAACAACAGTGGTGAGTTGTCAGCAATTCTTTACTACACGTCGTCGACAGCACTTACATATTCGACGCAAACCGGCCAAGTCCCTATTTTCCGGAATTTCTCTAAACGTTTGATGACTTTTCTAGATTATACAGCTTGAATCCTAGTTGATACCAGATTAAGAACAGCGATGCTTTCACTGTTGTGTATATATAGATTCTTGAGAACGGCTGTGTAAAAGAGCAGATAAGCCCCATATAACTTTTCTAACACTACCACTACATGTCTGGATAAGCAAGGTGATCCTGAAACTAGAATGAAATTTCTTGACCCTACTTATCAGTGAGAACCTTCACAGTGGTCACTTGAACTCATCACCACGTTACTAAGACTTTTTACTTTTTTTATTGTGTTACTGGATTTCGCTAAACGGTACCCTCGAAGATTTCACGTGATGCAGTGAAATTTTCCGACTTCACGTAAAAAGCTTCGATCTCATTTTCTCAATAGCAATTGGCTACCTATGATTGTCGGAGAGGAACGACGTCGACTTTTTTTATTATGGAAATTGGATATTTATGACTAAGGAATATTTGGAATTGGATATACTTAATATATTATATTATATTATATTATATTTATATTATATTATATTGTATTATATTATATTTATATTATATTATATTTTATATTATATTATATTATATTATATTATATTATATTATATTATATTATATTATATTATATTATATTTTATATTATATTATATTTTATATTATATTATATTATATTATATTATATTATATTTCATATTATATTATATTTTATATAATATTATATTTCATATTATATTATATTATATTATGTTATATTTTATATTATATTATATTTTATATTATATTATATTTTATATTATATTATATTTTATATTATATTATATTTTATATTATATTATATTTTATATTATATTATATTTTATATTATATTATATATTATATTATATTATATTTTATATTATATTATATTTTATATTATATTATATTTTATATTATATTATATTTTATATTATATTATATTTTATATTATATTATATTTATATTATATTATATTTATATATATTATTTTATATTATATTATATTTTATATTATATTATATTTTATATTATATTATATTTTATATTATATTATATTATATTATATTATATATATTATATTATATTATATTATATTATATTATATTATATTCTATATTATATTATATTTTATATTATATTATATTTTATATTATATTATATTTTATATTATATTATATTTTATATTATATTATATTTATATTATATTATATTTTATATTATATTATATTTTATATTATATTATATTTTATATTATATTATATTTTATATTATATTATATTTTATATTATATTATATTTTATATTATATTATATTTTATATTATATTATATTTTATATTATATTATATTTTATATTATATTATATTTTATATTATATTATATTTTATATTATATTATATTTTATATTATATTATATTTTATATTATATTATATTTTATATTATATTATATTTTATATTATATTATATTTTATATTATATTATATTTTATATTATATTATATTTTATATTATATTATACTTTATATTATATTATATTTTATATTATATTATATTTTATATTATATTATATTTTATATTATATTATATTTTATATTATATTATATTACATATTATATTATATTTTATATTATATTATATTTATATTATATTATATTTTATATTATATTATATTTTATATTATATTATATTTTATATTATATTATATTTTATATTATATTATATTTTATATTATATTATATTTTATATTATATTATATTTTATATTATATTATATTTTATATTATATTATATTTTATATTAAATTATATTTTATATTATATTATATTTTATATTATATTATATTTTATATTATATTATATTTTATATTATATTATATTTTATATTATATTATATTTTATATTATATTATATTTTATATTATATTATATTTTATATTATATTATATTTTATATTATATTATATTTTATATTATATTATATTTTATATTATATTATATTTTATATTATATTATTTTTATATTATATTATATTTACATGTTCGACACCGATGCAGCAGTAGTGTTCCCATGTTTTGCTCCCACTGTTATGACACTGAGTGGCCTTCAACAATTACAGCAATAATCAGCTATTATCAATGTTGAAAGAAGCGAAAATTGAAGGATTGAGTACTGGCGGATTTTCGGGCTATTTTGTGAAGTTCAGAGGAAATCAATAGGTATCTTAGGATTCTCACTATTGAGGGATAAATTTGTGCTTATTCCAAAATAGCAATCTCCCTTAAAACCTCTC
The DNA here is from genome assembly GCA_019055375.1 of Parelaphostrongylus tenuis. NCBI lineage: Eukaryota > Metazoa > Nematoda > Chromadorea > Rhabditida > Metastrongylidae > Parelaphostrongylus > Parelaphostrongylus tenuis. Next base: position 62,063 of record JAHQIW010000631.1, on the reverse strand, counting down.
ATAAAAATTAGCAAAATCTTCGAGAGTTCACCTTCCACAAACTTCGTACCAACCCATTAGCACTGAGCCTGAAACCACATTTTTCTTGTTTTCTAGTCTCGTGTTTCAACTCTTCCAATATCTAGTTTTTTTAATCGCTCTTAATTAGGTACATCATTTTGCATGCCAGTGGTTTTTCTCTAATTCTCGCAAAATAGACATTTGCAACGGTAATTATCAGCATTAATTCTGCAATGACTCACACAGAAGCGTCCATTCTTTGAGTGTAAACTGAGTCCCGTGGGCGATAATAAGGATTTTTAGAGGATCGAAATTTTGGATTTCGCGATCCCTCCTCCACTTGTCACCGATCTGGATTGCAGAGAGCTTGTAGTCCAACGTTTGAACTTCGCGCACATGGCGGAGATCGAGTACAAGAGACTTACCTCTAAAACAATCTATTTCTTTCGATACAGATTATTCCACCAATTGTTTAGCAAGAATGTTTCAATCAAATCACCACTATACACCAGACGTGCAAAGCTCATTGAGATTTATAAGTTTTCCATTATCTTTGCTTCCGATTGAAAAAGTATTTTTGATCGAGAATCTAATAATCTATGGACAAACTTCAAAAAAAAAATCAAGACGTAAATCTTAACGAGGCACAAAAGACAACGACCACAAAAAGCTCACCGCACAGCCGTCTGCTCCGATTTAGTTAGGAACAGCTGCCGAGTTTCCATGTTGAGTGATAGTAATTTATACGTTGGATCCCATTTTTTGAGTACATTAATCTTACATACCTAAAAAATGTCTTTCTCATTACGTTTATCAACTTTTGCCATAACATATTCTCGAGTAATGCGAATAATTAGTCAACGACCCGCACCTTATGGCCCTTTTGCATTGCAAGATAGACTTTCGCAAAATCCATCTCATGGTTTTTAATGAAGGCATGAAAGTTATCCGTGGACGGTCGTGATCCTAGAGCGCTTTTCCGTCTAGGAGCAGCCACAACCATCCTTTCTTGTTTACCCTATGAAAACATCTTATTTCACAGTTAACATGTCTTTGTACGAAGAAAAATCGACATGAACACCAATTTCCTGCACACAATGAGAATTTATGTCACGAGAATTTATGTAACCTAAAAAAAAGGTTGCTTGAAAATACAGACAATCTAGTCACAAAAAAAGTTACTAAAATGAAAATTTATGGAAAACCATTGAGCAGTCGTTGTTATAGCGTTTAATGAATCATGTCATATTCCTGTACAATATGTTGATTGTTACAAAATCTGCCGCTTTCATATATAAACATATAAGATCCCTGTTTGATTGACCACGTTATAAATTTTTTAACATATAGGCGACGACAACCAAGCAAGTATACAAATGAGATCGAACGAATCGATGTCTCATAAATCCAGATCGTAGCAGTAATTTTGCTTAACTCCATCATTTTCGCAATATGTGATAGAATAAAAGACGCTATATCACCAGAACTCATAAGGTCTTACACAAATTACTTATCAGAAAATCAAGCCAGTTCAGTGAGGTAACATTGAGAAAGAGGAGTACTACAAATGACAAAAAATTCTTCATTTAGAATTGAACAGAAGAGACTGTTTTTTGCTTCAAAGTGCGTAGAAGTTCTCAAAATCATAGTAGCAACGCTGCAGCAGAGCAACCCAGTAGTTAATATGAAGGATATCGATGCTTTTTTCAAACATTTGAGGTTCTCAGGCGAGCACCCCGTCCACACTAGCGGATTATCGTTCGACTGTACCTACAGATATATCAAGTGGTCCAAAACTAAATCAAAATTAGAGGATAAGCATTTGTGAAGTACAAAATAGGAAACCCGTTATAGAGGATGACAACGGAAATATCAATCTTGCAAGATCTTTCATGCATTTATAAGATAGTAGAATTTATTCGAGAGTGTGGGTACTAGAGTTCTAAAAATACTTCTATGGTTTTCATTCAGATCGCTTCCATTAGAAGACTCTTGCAAAGAGAAACTCAGAAAATAAGCAACCAGAAAAAGAGGTTTATGCGAAGCTGGAAAGTGGATAAAAAGCATCGTACACTGATCGCACTGAGTGGCTAATGGTTTACGAAAAAACATGAGTGGCAATAGGTTGAGGAAAAAGTTCAGAGAAAATGTTGGCAACGTTTTTGGGTTTCAGGCAATTTTCGAATTTCTGGGCTCATTTGAAAGCCCGTCTTCTCCCGCATTGATTGGTCTATGATTTATCTACTTATTTCAATGGAGTTAAGAATCAAGCAAAGTAGGTTGTTGATGATGCACGAATGACTGTTGTGTTCAAATGCAACAGTGGCAAGTGAACAAATCAATCTGGGCTCAGGGCAAAGACACAGTTGGCAAAAGTAAGGTGTACAGGTGGTTCAAAGAGTTTGACGAAGGTGAAAAAAGTTTGGAAAATCAGCAGCGTTCAGGTCGTCCAAAAGAAGTTGATCCCCAAGCTGTGCTTGAAGCGATTAAAGAAAATCCCTCCCGGTCATCCCTTTCTTCAACAGCAAGAAATCGGAGCTTTATGCTCGCGGAATCAAACTTTTGCCGGAAAAGTGGCAGGATGTGCTTGAAGTTGAAGGGGAGTACTTCGACTACTAGTTTGTCTTTGTTGGAGTGTAATAGGTGCATAAATAAGTGTTTTACAAGCATTTTCTTAGAACTTTTTTCTCAAACTATTACATACACACTCCTCGAAAATTCTCTCCGAGCAACTCTCGCCTATTAGGAAGAAAGACTTTTGAAAATCCGTGGAAGACTAGGGAGGGCACGAAGTCGAGCAGGCAGTGCAACAGTAGTGATCTCGGGAACGGTCAAACCTGCCACACGCCCACTCGACCCGCCCCAGACCTACCAAGCTTGACTAAAACTCTTGGCGGTTGAAAAATTGGTACCACATGCCTCTGAGAACAGCTCACTATCCACAGTTCACGTGACAACGCTCTGACACAGTTATTCTAGCACTTCGAGGAAAATTGACTTGACCAGTTTTCAATGACATTAACGAAGACGGCAAACCCCCACAAGCGGTTGAACCGCACGTAGAAAATTGGAAAACCTTCTGTGGATAGCAGACACAAGGCAGCGAGTTAAGTTTTGGAAATGCTGAGTTCCCAAAAAGAGATATCGCGTTGTGTAGTAATTATTCTAACAAATAAAAAAGGGTTGTATCGGAATATACTTAACACTTCTTGCCTATTCAAAAACATTTGCAAGGATATCAGTTCGAAAAAATGTTAGTATAATTGAGTGTAATTGAGTGACCGAATTTGAGTGTTGCTCACGATAAAACTGCATTTTTGCCAAAAAGTTTGAGAAGCAGAGCAATCAAGGACGGTATCAAAAAGTAATCGAGTACAGTTCTCTTTTCTTTTCCCAAAGAAGATCCCGCCTTCTCGATCGTTTGTTTACACAGTAGCAAAAGAGAGATTTGTGGATCACAGAGGACAAATAATTTTGTTTTGGTTGATAAGTTGTATGTTGTTGACAAATATGTTTTCTATTATACATCAGTTAAGGTATCACTACTTTTATCATCACTACTTCATACTTGTAATATTAATAATACTTATTTCATCATTATTATTTCACTACCGGGCAGCGGAGTGTCGCAGTCGTTAGAAATGCTGTGTATCAAAGCAAGATGTTGGTTCGATTCACTCCTTGACATTACTTTGCTATGATTCAACTGAACGCTTAGATTGAAGAAAATCGTCTAGACCAGCATTTCACGATATTCATAAAGAAGACGAAAATTTCAATCAGCAGCTGAAATCACACATCAGATAAAAAAGACCTTTGTGGAGGTTAAAAAAGACGAAACGAATCTATCGTCAAATGCCGTAAAAATTCTTATTTTAACCCACTTTCTACTACCTCTATAGGTATGTGTATTTTTTTCAAAATTTGCACTACAATTCATAAAGTTCACTATGGTTGAGGTGAGTGCTTCATGTTGAAATAATAATTTAATTATTTCAATCATGCCTGCATTGGAATCAGTGCAAATTTTCGCTGATTTGTTAGCATACTGTTTGTAATGCTTGTTCCATCTCTTATATCTGACAACACTCAACACTTAACTAGTAAAAAATCTTCAAGCTCCGGTTTGTGCACAATGGAAAAACAATAACGGTTATTTTTCGTTATCTGAGAACCAAGGAAAAACCTATCTCATTCGCTGGGTAGGAAGTTTTCTTGGAAGTGTAAATAATCAATCGAAAGCTTGAATCTCTGGCTAGAATCGTACGTAACCGATTTTTCAAAACATCTCTCTATAACGCTGTAAAATATAGAACAAATTTATGTTTCACACGACCGCGCATTTTTTTTTCTCGCCTCGCTTATATTTCGAGACAAAACTCCTTTCTTAGAGTGCTTGTACTCTTTCGATAACACAAATCTCGTAGATCTCAAAATTTGCTTGCTTCTTGAAAAGCTCTTTTAGTAGCGCTGTAGGGGAAAGAAAATATTTGTGCTTTACAGCTCGTTGGACAAGCTCTTTCTTAAGATCAATAGTGATCATTCGCTAGTATAAGTTTTCAATGATTCCAACGCGTGCATAGTTTCTGTAAAAACCGTTTTTCACTTCACTCTAACAGGGAAAATAAGGTAGAGTTTCACATATTCGGCGAGCTTGTTAACCAGCCCACCTACGCCAGGGGAGCGGGACGATTTATCAATGCCCTGACGAGTTAGCAATGTGGGGTGCAACTTGTTTTCAATTAGGAATTTTTTCCCTATTTTAAAAGGAACTCTATATAAAACGACGACTCAGATACTACAAGACCTTCTCTACACGTCCATATGCTTTTCGTGCTTCAAGCGAGTTATAAGCGTGGTAAAACTGAAGGCGCGCAGCGGGTGTGAAGCAATTTAATTCTGAATGTACAGCGTTATAAAAGAATTTTTCAAATAGCTAAGTGAAGCTGTAACTGGAGAGTTGAGCTTTCCAGTGATTGCTCACACTCCTAAGAAGGCTTCTTGTCCAGCGAGTGAGATTTTCCGCTTGTACCCAGATAACGAAAAAGAACTCAATAACTTTCATAGATCATGTGATTGTTAGGATGTAGAGTGAGATAAGGCAGTATTTCAGTTAAATAACTTAGAGGCTTATGAAATTTTTGAGCAAAGGCTTGAGCTATTTGGACTGTAATAAATCCCACTACTGTACTTTACTTTTTTATAAGAAATAAGCTGTTTCATAACGTAGATGGATCGACTTTCGTTGAAGAGAAGTTGACATCGAGTTCACTCTTTCTCCTATATCGCACTGCCTACTGACCGCATCTCTACTGTATATGGTGTGCGTACTTGTGCTTAGTGAAACTTCAAGCATTAGAAAATTGAGTGGCTCATGAAAAAGGACAATGTCTATTCTGTGGGAGGATGAAGGATGCATTTTCGTTTTGCCAACAACATGATTCACACTTAACACCACTGAAACAAAGGCGATCCCAAACGTTAGTGCGTTGTAATACCGGAACGTGGGTTGTCAATTCAGCGATGTCACAAGCAGTGCAAACCATCGTGTTTGAAATAAATCTCCTGATTGTCAACTGGAACATTCGAAATGGTCGTCGATCATTCCAATGCAAATCTGGGATGATATGAAGCGCTGGAACATTTCCGTCAAACGAACCAACAAATTGAACAATAGCATCACGACAAGATAGGAAAAAGGCGGCTGTGAGAGAATTCGTCTAAGATTCCATGAAAGTACAGCGACGACCAACAGAATGTTGGGTCGATAATTTTCGACCAACTACCGGCTAATGGAACTAAAAATATTTGCTACGGCTGGATTGGGAGGAAAAAAAGTTGACAACTAGTTATATATCACTCGCGCAAGAACTACACATTTTTTTTTACCTATTATATACACTAATAAGGCGGCGCGTACTGCTGCGGTAGAGATGCCGTTCAATATGGCCAAAGCCCTACCAGTTAAAGCTACCATCATCCCAGTACTAAGAATTGATACCACTTTAGAAGGCTCTCTCCGATCCACGACGACTGGCGAGTGCCTTTTTGTGAAGCTATGAGTACGCCATAGCACAACAGCTCAGCATTATAAAAAAATAATTCAAACAGCTAGAACGACATTCATGGAGGAGACCGCAAATCCTTGGACAACACCTAGAATCGCATTTACAGCACAAAAGATGGTTATTGGAATTTTACCATGTCTTGATAATCAAAAGTGTGCCTTTTCGTTTGATTTCGTATTCGAAAGATGAGTCTGAACAACAAATGGATGATAGATTTGTCACAAGATTCACTACTTCATGATTGAGGTAAAACAGGAAAACTCTTACACTGTAGGTAGAATTTGTACACACCATAGTTTTCACATGAAAATCTAATTCACAGAGTCAGTGTTTAGAAATGTAATGAAAAATTCTGCCTCAGCTGACCTGCTTTGAGAATCACTTCCAATATCGCATTGCTTCTACCATACGGAATAAATAAGGGGGAAGAAAAAGTGCCTATTGATGGAAACTAAAGTTTTGTGGTTTGATAGAATGTTTTAGGCTCTGCTGAGGTCCTGGTATGGTATATCAGTGATATACGTACATTTTGGCCTTGTCGCAAGTCTCATGAGTACTACAAGCCACTGGCCAACCTTATCTATTATTAAGATTCGTTCTTGAAAATTTATGTCGATGGTATTAATTGGACTACATTGAATTTCCAAGTGAGGTCTCAAAATAGTCGATTGGAAGGCACTGTTACTTATGCTCCATAACAATCGTAAGCAATGCAATCGACATTCAGTTACTCTTAGAGAACGCCATATAAGATAATCTTCTCATTTGACGTAGAGTGATACATATTTGGCGACAATTCTTAGTAGTAGTAGGGGTAAGAGCCGATTGGCATGTGGTATTGATGAGGCGTGCGAGATTGCCGAGATGTAAGTATACCATCAGAGATGCCATAGCAGGCCTCTGAAAAACTCAATACAATCTATCAGACTATATTGGATTTTTTTTGCGAGGTCTCAGAAGAGTCGATTGCAAGAGAAATTCTTGCATTTTCCAGAACATCGATATGACTCAGCCATCTTGCAGTAAATGGCACTCCGTTTTTTGGCACTTACCCTGCCGTTTTCTACCTTTTACTTTTGACTAAAAGCGAGAACAATTAGCACAGCAATAATCACGATGCAAGTTCTATCGTGTCCCGAGATCATTAAGCATTTCACCCTTCCGTTTTCATGAAATTGAAATGAGACTTATGAGACATGTCTAGAGATATTTCATTCGCTGTAATATTAGTGGAACGCTCAGAAAAGGCTAACCTAAAACTTAAAGTCGAATCGACAAGAGGAGCATTCAACACTCTTAATCCTTAAGGGACGGTTTTAGAAATCGATGCACGCGGAGCAAAATACGCGATTTTCGCTCTTTGATTAGGGTTTTTTTTCCACGTTTTGCGAAAATTTTTGGAATTCTCGTATTGCTTTGATGGAAACAGATTCTCTCTTTTTACTCATATGATTTTAGTATAGATATATGCGTTTTCTATGTTGGCTTATCAAGGAATTATGCTGAATTTGACAATTAATCAACTGTATGAATTGTATGGAGGATATCACAATGAAAAAACTTTAGTTTTGATCTGCCATAGTTTTATACAAGACCCAAAAGCCATCATAGTGAACGAAAATTTAACACAATGAGTAATCTGCAAAAAAAAAAGATAATGCATGCTGTATTCGATACTAGTTCATCGATAACTCTCACTATAACTAAGTTTATATCAATCATTCGTTTATTTCCGATTTTTCAGAGTTCAGGTAAGCGAGGAAAGCTTGAGTACTTATGGATAGTGGAAGAATTCTGAGCGGTAAGGGACAGCCGTGTTTCAATAAAAGGCTTAGAACATCAGCATTATGCAAACTATTGGCCGAAAATATGTGTCTCCAGAGCTCCAGAGAAGTATTTTCGGTGCTCCTCTCCCATCTGCACCCATACTCAAATAAAATACTTTATATTCTTTTTCAAGGCTTTGGTAATTATTCAACAGCTTGTATATCGGAAATGTGAAGGGTCTGTTTTATTTTTCAAATGGTTTCTATATTATGCTGTAAAGGTGAAGTCAAATTTTCGGTACTCATGTATAAGAAGCCGACAAATTTTTGAGTAGATCTTATTCGCTGGACAAGATCTTTTTTGGAAGTGTTAGCAATCATCAGAAAGCCAAATCTCTAGCTACAACTACACTTTGATGGTTTTTCAGAACACCTTTTTTCATCACTGTAACATAGAGAATAAAATTTCGTTTCTCATTTACCTTTCGCCTTAACTTTCACCACGCGTATAAATCGCTGGAAGCACGAATAGCATATCAGTGTGTAGACAATTTTCCGTAGCCACAGAATCTAGGTTTTTATCCGAAGTTTCTATTGCCGTGGTGAAAAATCCCAAATCGGATAACGATATTTCAAACGCGATCGGTCGTTCCGCCCAGCTCCCTTCCTCAGCTCCATGAGTTGGCCGGTAAGCAAAGTCGCCGAAAAGGTGCATAGGTGAGTGAATATTGAAGGCAAGTACTTGCAACGACTTGTTAGTAAGATAATCGCCTGGTCTACCGCGTAACTCTACAGCGATGTACCGCATTATGCGTTAGAACGGTGGCAGCTATCGCTTTTTTATTGAGGATTTTCTTACCGCATGGACACAAACTTCAAATAAAAACGCTTGATTTTGACACAACGGAAAATTTTGCACACGCTGACATGCTTTTCGTGCTTCTAGCACTTTATACTCGTGGTAAAAATGAATGCAAAATGCGAGTGAAAGATAATTTTTTTTGAATGCTACAGGGTTATAGGTGTTTTAAAAAATAGTTGTAGGCAGAGATTTAAGATTTCGAATAACTACAAATACTTCTATGAAAATTGCCTGTTCAGCGAATGAGAGTGGCTTAAAAATTTGTCAAAGCTTATCATACATGTACTAATTATTTTCACACTAAGCATCTTACGCTGGGCAAAGATCTGGACATTTTAATGTGTGTTAAAGCTAAAAGATTATTGAGTTTCGTACTCGGCGCCGTGTCGATCGCCGGCGCAATTTAAATGTGCCCTTCGGTGCGCATTTAGTGTAAAACTCAATGTTCTTTTAACTGTAACGACGAACTAAGAAGTCTTCTCAAAACCCTGAAATTTTCAAGTTAAATTTGCCGAGATTTATGTTGCCGAAGAGCTGCTGAATTTTGAGGAAAAGCGTTGCTCATCGAAATATGCTCGAGTGTTTAATAATATATTCTTTTCTCTGTTACAGTGTAATACAGAGACCTTTAAAAAAATGAAATACGTCTTTCAATTTTTTTCGAGATTTAAGCTATCGAATGACTACTAAAATGTCTACAAAGAGCGAAAAATACGTTTTTCGAATATGGGTGCTGATAGAGGAAGTAATGCCGCGCTCTTCCTACAATCACTCGAGCTACATATTAGAATTATTTCCACATAAACCTCGATTAGAGATGTTTAATTGTAGAACCTGTGTTTTCAAGCTACGTTCTCGCAAGATAGGCGATACAAATGCTCAGTAGGGGTTGAAAGTTTATTTTTGCACAAGGATGTGGTATTACCGCTGAAAAGTGAAGAATTGCTAGAGGAGTAGTCACTCTTTGCATCAAAAAATCTTTGTAGAAGGCTCATTCGTGGTACTCCATCCTTTATGCAACGATGGCACACCTCTGACTTATGAAATTCACCTATAATTGCCTATAAACCACCTATGACGTCCGAGCGTCGCAGTAGAATTTCAGGCGTGAAATGTGATCTTCTTTTCGCTCTTACAACGTTATATAACAACAAACGAGATTTGGGCATATCTAATGAGTATTAATACGTTAGTGAAGAGCCATATAGCGGCCCCAGCCGGGCAAATTAAGAAAATTGAGTGAGAAAAAAATCCTTATTTTCGCTGTTATAACGTAATAAAAGCTTTTTTCTCAAGCCAAACATGTTTTTGGAATCGCAGAAATTTATGCTTTCAAATGATTGCCAAATTCCTAAGAAAAAACTTTTCTGCAGCGAGAAAGGTCTTTGAACAATCGTATACTTGAGCTGGTATACGTCGTCCCTTAGGGGTTATTAAAGAAGGCAGGAACTTTCAAGTAGCAGCCGAACACAGACTCAAAAAGGCAGAGCTTCGTGGAAATCTATGGGAGGGAACGAATGGAATGCAGCAAGCGCAGGAATCCACACAACAGAAGTGAAAGACCAGCTGTGCAAAAAGTAAATCAGCAGATCAACTTATTATGAACAGCTAAAATCGCAATTTTCGCTCTCGTAAACACTCGAAGGATAATATTTATCTTGGGATTTCGAGTTCTAAGGTGTTTTGGACCACTGCTATATAATTCGCGATAACAACAATAATAAGGGGTCAGGAAATGATGGGTCTATAAAAGAGACTTCATGCTTTTATGAAGATTTTACAAAAAGGTCACTTTATTTCAAAGTTATTCAGAACCGAAATTTCTCAATGATAGAAGACAGATTCAGATTTTTAACATTTCCAACGCAAATCCCCTATGCGCAAGCGATGGGTTCTCATACCATCGTACTCTGATGGATGAAATCTAGCAATAAAAAAAATTTATCTTGCTCAGTTTAGGAAACGTAGACGTTACGGGCAGAAATTTATGCAATCCAAGGTTTTTATATTAACCTGAGCGGATTTGTCTTAGATTTGGTAGTAACCGTTATTTTTGCACTGTAAAATGAAATTTAGTTCCTGGCAGACTCAAATATTGATGTAAACGCAATTTACCTCTGAGAAAACAATTCAAGTAAAGCAATGGAAGCACCTTGATTAAGAAATGCTCAATGAAATCTGGCTAGATTCATTTCCAGTAGTAATCTTGATCTATACAGACCTATCGCATGGTGGAAAAAATGAGCGACTGTCAAAAAATTGCGGTAGTTGGGAACATATGCAGATAACACCATACACACAGCAAGTCGTTAATAATCACATCACATGCGCTCACAAGAACATAAGAGATACAAGTTATGATCTCGTATCCTCTAACAGGAAAACTGATGATGTCATCAGAGACTTTTTCTAAGCATTTTTATTACAAACCATTCTTCTAACTGCTCAAGTTTCTGTGATAGTACGGACAGAGCAATGTTAAGAAGCCAATCGAGAATACGCACTAGTCCCTAGTTCGACACCCCACAGTGTCAATCAAGACTCTCTGTGCTACGTGATTAGGAAATTTGTACTATAATTGTCGAGGAATCTCCCTACAATACACAAAGGGTGTTGAGTTTGGTGAAGAGATAGAAGCTCTCTAGCATGCCATACCAAGACATCAATTAGTACCTACTCAAATAGCAACAAACGACATTCACAATGAAGGCGCAAGCAGCAGCGGAGTTCACACTCAAATTTAAAGGCTTTTGTGGAACATCGATGCAAGGAAACGAAGAATGAGAGAAGTGACGGGTTCTCACGATATGACACAGCGCATCCTGTATAACAATAAACATAATAGAAAACAAATCGCTTTTTTTTCCTACCTCAGACAACACTGCTGACTATCAACCGATCTAAGAAAGCTTGTGTGGCAAGTGGAGAGGTATAAAAAACAGATTTCCGTAGAAAAAAACTTGAAACCAAATCATTGCCGGACTGGATTGTGTGTAATAACCGGAACTGTGTTAATCATCGAATGATCTGGCTTAACATCAGTAATGTCGTTCTCGTCGTTCATCAGAGTTGCACAATGTGTTGCACTCGTATATAGGAGAGAAGGAGCAACAAGATATTTGAGCTAATTTTTTTCAGGATTTTGGGTAGGATTTCGATAAATGGCAAACAGAGGTCTGCGATCTCTCTTTTTCTAAGCCAAGCTAAAAAAAAAAGTGTCGAACCCCTTCTTAATTGGTAATCGATCGTGCTAACGAAATGAACATCCGCTGGATATCTAACGCATCAGAAAGATGACTAGTTGATGTAAGAGTGTTTTGAAGTGAGTCTCACTACATGATTACCCTCTATACAAAGAAGAGCTGAATTTCTTTAGGAATTTAGGTACTTACCGTTATCTCGGCACTGTCTGAGGCCTCGTGTAAAAACGCATCTTTTGCTTCAATGAAACTTGTTGGTAATCGTTCAATAGCTCAGATCAATTAAATTTGAACGGTATATCTTATTTCTCAGATGACTTGTTTTTAGCGCTATAACAGCCGAAATAAAATTTTGTTTCATACTCAAGGGATTTTCCGCCGGATAGAAATTTCCTATGATCAAATTTTAATCATTAGGTAGAGCAAGTCACAGTGATTTCAAAGGTACGCTAGGTTTTAAAATGGACTTCTAAGCGCGCTGTAACAGTCAAAAGAAAATTGGATTTCGTATTCGGTGAGTACTTCCTGTCTGCTAGGGTGAGTGTATTAGCTGTATTATCAGTGCGCGTCACGAATCAGATGTGGATTTTTTAAACCTTATCAGGATTCATATATCTCTAAGAGAATTGAGTGGTGAGCACAAATACGATCTCAGGCGGGAATCGAACCCGCGTTTCATCCATACCGAGGACGCGCGTTACTATTACACCACCGAGGTATATTCGCGCCACCACTCATTAACCTACTATTAGAAACTTGAAAATACTAGAAAATTCGAGAATTAGCAATTACAATGGTTGTCAGCTCAAGTGGGTTTATAAAGCGAAATCGCATACCCGACCAAACTTGTTAAGGTTGGTGGCTGACAGCTAATATTGAGATGTTGAATAATGAGTGGTGGCACGATTGTATCTCGGTGGTTTAAAGGTAGCACGCGTTCCGGTAAGGATAAAACGCGGGTTCGACTTTCGCCTGAGGTCGTATTGTTGCTCACCACTCAATTCTCTCAGGGGTATGTGAAACGTTAAGACCCTGCGAAAAATGTAGTAAGATACTAGAAATTTCGAATATAAGGATTGTTCTGATAATTGAAACTTTCTCTACACGTTCATGGGCTTACTTCTAGAAAAAAAAGATTTGTTAGGAATGATTTATTGTGCTTCAAGGATTGACAAACTCATAGTACAACAAAGATCACTTTTCAGGAAGCCAGAAAACTTCGATTGTATCCAAGAGCGACTTATAAAATTGTTATTCCTGTTCATGACTGCGCTTCAGTTTACTTTTGAGCTGTGATTCATGCCGAGATCTCTGTTTCACTGTTAAATCGACGTTGACTCTTCAGTCCAACTGTGTAAGAAACGAAAAGCAGTAACGAAGGAATGATGGGTGTTCTCGAACCATTTTCCGACTCTTATATCGAATCTACCGCGACACCTATGCTTATTACATTGCTAAATAAGTTTTAAGCAAAACTGAATGTTCTGTCAATGTCCTTTCTGGCACAGACGTTTCGATAGTTACACGCCGTGATTTTGTAAGGACAGCCTCTCTTGCGGTGGTTGGTGAAGCCAAAATGCTCATGATTGAGTGAACTCGATGAGAAGCAGAAAAACAGTTGGAAGGCAGTTGATTTGAAATGACTTACTCAATGTGGCGAATGTTGAGATGGTCTGGTGCCTATGCTGCAAAATTCCATCCACATACCGGCAATGCATGGTGGCGCGGTGCCCTTGTGACAATGCGCGACATCTAATTTGCCTTTGGCTGCTGTCAGCTCACTGAAAAGTTCTTTTGAAAACCAAATACATTATTGGAATCGGCAGAATCTAGACAATCGAATGGCTACTGAAAGTCGAAGGGAAATCCTCTGTCCAGCGAAAGGTGCGCCAAAACGTCTCAAGTGTGAAACATAATTTTATTTCAGCCGTTACAGCGCACTCAAGATTTTCTTCATAACGCAAGTATATTATTGAAATCGTCTAGGCTTGATCTATCGATTGAGCCACAGAGTCCCTTCAGAAAGTTAAGAAAACGCCTTGCTTTCAAGGGGGTGCGGATAACAGCAATTAAACGAATGTGTGAAACCCAATCGTGTATTAGGCGTTACAGAGCTGTTAGAAGTCCCTTTTGGAATATATCCGTATATACAATTATCTTACCGATTTCAACGCTATACAATTATACCGTTGAAATCGGTAAGATATGCTCCATCTAATGATTAAAATTTGGTTCTCAAAGTTTCTATCTGGCGAGAAATGCTTTGATGCGAAACAAAATTTAAATTCGACTGTTGCAGCACTAAAAACACGCCATTTGAAAAAAATCATTCAAATTCACTTTTGAGCTATCGAACGACTACCGAAACGTTTCATAAAAGCAAATGATACATTTTTATCGATGGCCTCAAACAGGGGCAAAATAATAGAAAAGTACCGGAACTTCATATTGCTAAAGTATATAAGGTGCTGTTAACATAAAGTCCTACTAATCAACCACAATTGAGCCACGTTTCGTTTCAATATGTGTATTATAAACGTGAGCTTGAAAAAGATGGGCATGAACTCAAAATGACAAAGTTCAAACAAAAAATACCAATCTTCAGGCAAGATACACAGCTTCACATCGTTTTTCCGTACTGTGTATCAGCTGAAGCAATCTACTACCAACTGATCGAAGTCGTAGGAGTGGAATGTTGTTCGGATTAGCGGCGGGGGTAGAGCGGGGGTGAAACCGTTACACCAACAATCGCTACACTGTAGCTTACGCGGCCATTTGAGCTAATCGTAAGGGAAAAACGACAAGTTTATCCAGTTCATTTATCTGCAGAGTTGCCCAAGTGACGAGATTGTAAGGTCGCAACACGTGTATCGGGCTGTACAAGAGCCCATACCAGAGCACATGACATTTTGTATCAAATAATAAAGAAGAGATCTATCTGTAGAGCTGTTGATAGTAAAAAGAAAAACTATAGAAATTCTTTACGTACTTTGACACTCATGTTTTCGTCTCATTTAGACATTTTGCAAGATTACTGGAAAAGTCGATGGTTCGCTCATGGCTCACTAAACTTTCCCTCCCTCCGGGGTCGGTGAAATGCCACAAAATTTGTCCTGACCAGGTGCATAAGTAGCCCACCACGAGCCACTGTAAAGGCCAGATACGCATCGATCACCTCTAATGAAAATTTGATGATTAATAGTGCATCTCTCAGGAATTAATCAGCGCTGAGAGCTTTATCCTTTACGGAATAAAATCTTCAGAATGAATTTATTCCAACACACAGTTGACTTGCAATCAACCGCTTAAGAACAGGAGATGAAAGAGCGGAGCAAAAGCCTTTATGGTGCAATGAGCAAAAAAAAAAAGTCTACAGAAAGTATGATCGCGAGTTTGAAGTCAATCTCAAATTCCGCGCAATGCTCATATCTCAAAATTCCTGTGCTTGCATTTCATATCGTACCTTATCACGAAGAAAAAATAATAGATGTGATTTATAATGGTTGTACACTACTAGTGAATGAATTCCATAAACGAGAGAGAAGTCTTTCGTGATACGCCATGAGTTCAGTAGTAAAATGTATGATGATAATGAATTTTCCATGAATTGTTAGCATTTTTCAAGCGCCTCATCATATGACTTCATTTCGCTTTCAAATTACTGCACAATGATCAATGTTTCTCAAAAATTTTTGACGACAACGCTGCTGTTCGAGTTTTTTCTATAACTATCGACAACTGTTCGACCTCTGGTATGATTGAACAGTTGAAAATTTCAGAGCTATATTTCAAAAAATTGAGGTAAGAAGCTTTGAGAGTAAAAACAAATGTTATAAAATACTCACTGAATGTCAATTAAGTACTGATCTATCATGGCGCCGCCACTTGAGGCCTTCGGCAAAGACGTATTTTTTGCCTTTGCAAAACGTGTTAGATCAAATGAATTTCAATGGCATGTTTAATTTCTCAAATAGCTTATCTTAGGCGCCGTACCAGTCAAGATAAGATTTTATCTCTAGTTCGAAGATTTTTCACTGAATTAAAGTTTTGTTGTAATATACTTTTAATCGTCAGACAGAAAAAATCTTTGCGATTAAAGTCGTATATTGGCTTTCGGAGAGGACTTCTTCGAGCTTTGTACCGACCGAAAGAATATTGGGTTTCACACTCAGTGAACAATTCTAGTCGGTTAGAGTGCGAATTGCAAAACTCTAAGAAGTTCTTTCTAAAGAGCAAACACATTTTCTTAATCAAAAGATTTGCGCTATCCAACGGTTAAATTTTGTTATCAAAAACTTTTATCAGGCGAGAAATTTTCAAATGTGGAACAAAATCTCATTTTGACTGGTACGGCGTTAAAAACAAGCAATATGAGAAGTAAAATATAACCTTAAAAATCACTTGCTTTAATACATTCGTCAGATAGCAGCAAAGAATACGCTTTTACCGAAGGCCTCAAGGGCGCCGCCATAACAGTACCGCCAATTATGCTCAAAACTAAGAATTTTTGAGGATATAAGAAACAATTGAAATTTCTGAAAACTTCTACACAAGCACAGCAGCCATAAAAACTCCTGATAATCTGGAAAACACTATCACGCCTACAGGACAAAATCCCACTTCTTCGATTGCTTTAGTGTCGAGATAAGAGCTTTCTCCCAAAGGAAGTAGGGAATATACCTCATATAATAGAATAAAAGGGCAACTATTTCGTAGGTAAAGATTAGTAGATTCTGTTGGTTTTCACTTAAATCAGATAAAGCTCGTTCTGAGCTGAAATATTTTAGCTTGAAGTTGAAAAAGGCCAACATCTTCACGACGTACACATTAAAGTATGACGTGGTTACAAATAGTTTAAGCAGTATTCCATGAATTTACCTTGAAAGAAAGAGGAACTAAAGTTTGTTCATAAGATTTTAGTAGTAGTAGAATAAAATAATCACTAAGATTTTTCTTACTCTCTATGCAGCACAATTCTGCCAGCATAGCCTTTACATGTGAACAGGAATAGTGGAAGATCACTTTTTGATAATCTTTTTTATACTGAAAAGCATATATGAGGCTGTTATATAAACAGTTTGATGAGAACCATCATGTATAAAATGACATCGCCAAGTGAGGTATTTCAATCCGATCGGTATTCCAACCCAAGAAGATTCGCCTTTTTGAATAGCTAACTATTTGAACAGCTGCTGGAAATCCATATCAAACCCTTCGCAATGTTCCCGAGTTTCACAAGACGCTAACTGAAGAAGTTGGTAAGAAAAAAATCTTGATAACTTCTTATCTGGTTATGCGTCAAGACGACGAAGCCGGGAACAGCCCGACACAGAAAACATTGGAAGAACGATGCCGTTCCCGTGAAACCCATGAGAATCGACATTCAAGGCCTCATGCAAGTTAATTCCATTCATACATTGTTGAAAACACCTACATTTTTTCAACTTTGAACAATATTTGAAGCAATAGATATTAGAGCTTGAAGACCTAAGCCAACAAATTACAAGTTTCTACAAAGATATAATCCCGACTTTTCAAATTTTATAACACTTTTGCTCATTTAAAATACCTGTTGTGGTCCATCTTTCAATCAGCACAGCGACTCATCAAACGAAATTTCAATCAGAAAATGTGATGCCACTGAAAACATCGGCGATGTATGATCGGCTACGGAATGCTGATTTGAGAAATTTCTGAGAAACTGAATTCTTAATGAATTTTAGACCGAAATAACATTTCAGAAAAAAACGTTTGCATCATTACCGAGGTAGCTTGAATGTTGTTCTATAAATCCAAAGTTGCCGAGTGACATGGAAAACATGAAGCTCAAGCGGGAGTTGACCCAGTGTTTTGGATACTTCTGTCAAATTTTCCTCTCATTAAGTATTTTTGCTTCAAAAAAATGCTCATCAGTTCTCAAAAGCTAGGCGTCGTCCAATGAAGCAGAAGACAAAATCGAGAGCACAGCCATTTCAATCAAAAAAGTATGTTGACTGAACATGAAAAATAGAGGAATGAAGCGACTTTGAAAAACACAATCGAAGAATGGAAAAGTTTCCAAAAGTTCTTCGTTTCATCGCTTCTACAACAGTGTAACGATGTTATAGTTGTACATCCACGTTTGTTCAGGGATATGCAAAACTCTGTTACTCAGCTGAGACTCGTACCCGCGCCTCAACCATACCAAGGCACATAATACCACATAATAGCACCGAAGCTCTTGACCTGTTACCACGCATTCTGAGATATGAGATATCGAAGCGTTCATCAATAACCGTCAAGAGGTTTGTTCTGGTAAGTTCATAAAAAATAAAGGATATAGCTTTTGATGTTATTCGATACCTGAGGAATGCGCCATGCACTAGCTTTCATTTAGCATCGTTTGAGGGGATCAAATGCAAGGTAAGCATATATCGGCATTGAATAAGGTTGAGTTTACAGCTACTGGATAAATATATAATATATATATATATTCTTCTAGTATAAATAAGTAAAAAAAGCAAATATGTACGCACTGATATATTATACATATATAATCTACAAGAATTTTTTATTTAACTCTTGCGTGATGTGGAAAACTTTGACGTCAAGTGGGATTCGAACCCGCATTTCATCCTTTCCGGGGGCGCGTGCTTAACCAGTTGCACCACCGATGCCTGTTTCGCCACCACTCTTTCCACGCTGCAACGCAACAATCTGTCGCCAAGCACCGTCAACGCATTGAGGTGTAAAGCCACATCGGCGATCCCAGTTACGCTGACAGATATTAGATATATAAGATCATCAAAATTTTTTCATTTAACCGTTTTTTGCGATGGTATGATGTCACAAATATTCCCAATAATGCTGAGTGATGTGCAAAACTTTGGCGTCTGGCGAGATTTGAACCGCGCATTTCACCCTTTCCGAGGTCACGTGCACCAATCGCACTATCAACGCTTGTTTTGCCACCACTGTTCTTTTATTTTACCGCTTTACTAGTAGTACTATAATGTTCTAACTGATATTTATAGGAATGCGGAACAATATGCGGAGTTTCACTCTCAGCAAACCCACGATAAGGGCAAAATACGGGTTTGACCTCTGTCTGGGCTACAACGCTTTCTAAATCACTCAGCATTTTTGGAAAAATGATCAAGAGATTCTTTAGAGTAATATGGAGAGGATTTATGACATTTTAATGTAATGAGACTGAAAAACCAATGATGGAAATTCCGAGAAGAAACGGAGAGTGATCGCCGAAATTAACGATGCCAAAACATAATGAGAAAAAAAAAAACAAGGAGCACGAAAAAGGCATATAAGAGGCAGCAAAAATATGAGTATACACTTGCTACGTTAGTTTTCAGAATCTCTTATAGATATTGTAAGAAATTCATCAATGAATTATTAGTAGACACTTCAGTACAGCATGCTAAAATGTAGAAGCCAAAAGTTTGGTCATTCGTAACCACTTGAACAAATCCTATCTTGACATGACTTAAGTCCCCATTCATAGTCCTTCGATTTTACTTACACTACTTACTACTGCTTCGATTACTTTTTTTCGATTACTTACTATTTACTACTACTTCGATTTTACCTACACTACTTGATACTTACAGAAACTTTGGTTTGTAATAAGAAAATAATATTTTTCAACAAATCAGAGTCAAGCTACTTATGTCAACTCAGCAAATATTTAACATCCCCTTCGCAATTTTCGAATTCACTAAGAGTTTGATGTGAAGTTGAGTGAAAAAGTGACAACACCAGACGGCTGATACTTTGTTATTAGCAAAGTGGTATGCTTCATTGACCGTGGAAGCACGACAGCAGATGTTGAGATAAGTAGGAGACTGCTAATGAAACTAGCTTTTTTAGACTATTTCACAAGTGAATAACTCCTTATTCCTATATATACAACTATACATAAGAATGATAGGGCTTGCTGGAAGCTTATTTTATAGAAATGTAATTGATGTGCAGTATTGGATTAACATTATAGAGGACAAGAAGGAGAAGAAAAAGTCTCAAAGACGTAGTCATTCCTTATTATGCAGCAGAACCTTCATCCAGCCACTAAAAAGCCGCGCGATGTAGCCGGTATTTCGCTTTGTTAGGCGATTTGAATCTTTCCTCACGTATCTTCGTCTTCTTGTCGATCACTTTTTTGTTGTTTCTCATTTCTAGCATCAGATCCTCCCTCGGTTGGCAGTGTTGCCGTTCCTCGTCCACTCGTTATCTCCCACTCCTAGCACTGATTCCGAACCAATTTATAACTCTTTTTGTCCGAAATTCTCATGCAGTCACTCATACCATTCCTGTCACGTGACCTAGAAGATATGGTGCCGTTTTTTTGGTGAAAATTACTTCTTCTTATCATGAAATGATCCCCGTTATTGTGTTCTCCTGACATCTTCAAAATAATCCGTACATGACGGTCTTCTCTTCCCGAAAATTTTAGCACCGTCTTTACGCATTTTTCGATCGCTTTTTCTGACGAAAAGCAATAGATTCGACTGCAATGTGTTGAACATTCTGTCGGAAAAATACTATCAATACAACTTCCTTTTTCAAAACATAAATCATTTAAAAAAATAACAAATCTTAATAGAGATGGGACGTTTTGATAAATGATGACAACAGTCAATATTAACTGTTTCCGAGAACTAGAACAGAAACAATCCTCACATATCAATTGATCGATCTGGGCAATTCTCGCTGACATAAACCCCTAGTAGCATGTTCTCGTAGGCGGTGGTTTGAAATGAAACAATTTGCGTATGAATAATGATCATGGAATTGGCTAAGATTTTACATAAAAGTCGCTAATTTTCAGAGATAGATAGACTTATACTAATGATGAGATAGAATAAATGAACAGGAAGTAATGAATACAGAGCGATGATTACCAGGAAATGAGCAATTACGACCACTTTAGAAGATTAACAAATGGGGAATCCGAAAACCAAAACTAATGAAAATAATTTTTGAAGTCATTCCACTACAAAAATGTAGCTCAGACAAATTTATCATCAAATAGACAAAAGAATAAAAAGATGAATGGTCTAAATTCGCGCTGTGAGATAATCTAAGAGATCTGAGCAGTCACCATGAGTGAAGACTTTGCGAATTATGAACGAATTACTCGGGAAATGGCTATGGAAAAAGTGCGAACGTGACTAACTGACAACATGTTCATCAAGTTTACACTTCGAACTGGTTTCCAATTATTGCAATGGAGTATGGCCAGCGTGGAATCGAAATGGATGTGAGACATAAGTCGGGAGTATCAGGATGTGCACTCTCTCGTTTTCCTAATGGATTACTCGAAAATTACATGCTAGCAATGGTGGACAATTGAGAATAAATGGGAAGAACCTTGAGTTTTCATAAATACGTTGCACTTGTAAATGTCCAATTCCACTCCACATTGATAACTTAGGATTACTGCCTTAGGCAAACTCTTTGGACTTCGATATAGGCGATTAATATCCCGTTTGTTTTGTCAGCTAACATGAGGTTTTTATAGATCTCGTGTCAACTCACGAGTAAAAAACGGAATATTCTTCAAATTTCTTTCTTCTACAGCTATGAGAAAAAACTCCTCTTTACCCGTTATTCTTAGAGTGTTTAAATATAAGCTTAAAGCTGTGAAATAAAGTCTAATGTAACACCTCGTGTTTGGCTTAAAGAAGAAAATCAGAAATTATAAGCTCAGACTTTTTTTTGCTCTGCTGCAACTTCATGGAGGTGTTCTGAACATTCTGAAATGTTCGATGACATGATCCACTCGAAAACCAATCTACGAGCGAGTTAATTACCAGTTCATCCGAACCATGAATTTCGGCTCGTTTATCATGAAAAAAAAATTGATCGCTTGGATGCTTCCTCATGATTTTTGTCCACCTTCTACACGACAGAGTAACATGGTTCTTTTGTTACTTTTGTGCATTCTATGTCCTGATGAGACCTACCACGAAGGCGATAGTGTAGGTTCAGGATCGTTGTGGACCTGGTCACAGACGTAGACGGGGCGGGGCCACAGGGCGTGCGATAGTCTTCGGGTGAACCTCTGCCGGAGGCATAGGTGTCTATGCTAACAAAACGAGCACGTCATCGTTTCATCTACGAACAATGTTGACGTCTTCTACACTGGCAGCGTTCTGCTGTGCAGCTCTAAGCTCTCTGAGTATAGCAGCGCCGACCAGTGTACCACAGAGCTCACCATTCGTCCAGCATCCAGATCACATGAACAACGGGACACTGTATTCGATCAGTGCCTTCTCACCAAAAGTTTTCGTCCGTACCGACGAGTTTGAATTGAACTACAAGTCCTGTGTACAATTCTCCTATAAGCTGATGAAGGAGAAAGTTCGGTGAGGTGTACACTGCTTGTTTCGTTCATCATCCACTTATTTATTTAATCTTGCATGCATTTTTTATGAAGTCATAAGCAGTTTCATATACTTTTTCATCTAATTTATTGTGTCATGGTCTCAGTGTCGAACAATAATTACGCGAAATGTTCGCAAAAACTGCGAAAACGACCTCATAGGTGCGTATCGCTTCTGTACAGAATGTGACGTAAATTGACTTTATTTTCTACAAACACAGACTTTACAAAAATAATTTGCTATCTCGCCTATGACGCGAAACACTGAAGAAAATTGCAGTGGTGCAAACATCGAATACTATCACACTTTCCATAAGAGCGATAAGCCAAGCACTGATTTTTTGAAAGAAAAAAACAACGTAATATTCTTCATTGACAAACGTTCACTGTTCCTCCATCTGGCGCTATGCTAACAAAAGCACAACGATATAGGAGCACTTATTAGACCCTCTTCTTAAAAACTCCTGTCTCAAAAAGAAAGGAACCCTAATCCCCTAATCCTATGTGAAAGAAACTTTTCCTTATCATAACGAATGCCTGAGATGGAACGTACATCTATGTCAGCACTAAACGCGAGAAAACTAAGTCAGCAATTCTGATTTCAACGCTAGTGAAGAGTAGTGCTCCTATCAATATTTGAACCCTAAGCCTAAGCGCACTCTCGTAAATTCTTATTTCAAGACATTAATTCAAAAAATACTTCAAAGATTGACGGGACTAGAACCCTTTAAGAGGGCTCTCACTTTTGAAATCTCGGTAGCTTCAAGAAATTACCAGCTACCATTAGAGCATGTCAGAATCACTTTTACATGATTTTGAAAAAATATTGCGAAACACAAACGTTGATATAAGCATTTTTTAGACTGCGTGCCTATGCCTGTCTGCTCTCCGAAGGCGGTTTCTGTACACTGGATAAATTCGCTTTTCCTAAACATAAAGAAGGTTGCGCCTATCTTCGTCCTTGGCTCTTCCCTTTTGACAGGTAAGTGAGCGACCAGATATTGAGTGCCAAAAACCACTGCTTAGCTCAAATAAAGCAAGAGGTATGATATAAATTATTGAAACTTTTAACTCGTTGCAGGTACTCGTTCTACTTCGTACTAGAGTACCGTCCCCGAAAATACCGTAGTATTAGAGACAAACGTCATCGTCGTATCCTGAGAAGGAATGAGCAATCGTCGACCACCCCGTACGGAGATCTCGAACTCTATGGCATCGTACCTTGTGAAAAGGTCTGTGGAAAGAAGGAGGCCAATAATCGCACTTCTTAGCTTCGATTGACAAGGTGACCTACTTCGTGTTACGTTTTCCGAAGATTATACTTTGTTATTCATGTAGTTATTCGCTATTTCGGAGTCTAGTTTTTTCACCATTTCTCGTTTATCACTTTTGTAAACCGATGATATCCCTCACTTGCCACCTATCGCTCGCTTGGCGCATAGTTTTTCATTCGGCCATGCATGCATTTATATTGTAATTATATTGTAGGTGACCTAATTAGGCAAGCAGACTATTCAGGTAACCTGGGCTTTGCGTATTGTGATTATTGTAGATTGTTGTTCATATGAGACGGTTATATGAAGTGCTTATTCATGAGAGATTCCATCCTCGTTCTCCACTCTAGTGTTTGCTTTTCATTGGAACGTAACGTTTCGCACCCGTTCAGATCGCCTATGACTAAGCCTGAACCATATTGTGCTTCCTTACTAACAGTGCACGCATTGTTCACTTTTACATTCCATGTTATAACTTAGCGAGCACGATTTTCTAAGAGAGTTGTAGTGACGAAGGAACAATTCCTAAACAAAACTATGTATTGTTGGCGAATGTGCTCACAGGGTACTCGAAATTCTCTCAAGCGGATCGCGGCGGTGGCTGAGCATAGCCAAGAGATCCGGGTCCAAGAACCATTAGAGGAAATAGTTCATGATAAGCATTGCAATCCATCTCTGTACTGAACCTTTGCAATGTCAATATGCGACTGAAACAACACGACGGACGTGGAGTACTTTGCTCAAATACCACGAGATCGGAATACATCGGTGTCGGCAACCAGCGAACACACAACCCCTAGCGCACATTGCTTGAATTCCTTAAACTGTCAGGTCATTAGGGGCACCCTAACCTAACTAGAAACCTTGAATCATCTCGAATTTTTTATGAAAACAAAATCATTTGATGCAGTGACTGGTCTCAAATGCTCTAGGTAAACCATAGTAAGACTCATCAACTCTCATGGCAAGAAGGAATAGTCTGTTGATTATCCTATAGCCCCTAATAAAAAAGGTCAGCTAGCAAATAACTCAAAAGTCCGACTCTCTTCAATTTTTGCATGAGTAAAGAAATGCAAAATTCTCACACACTGTCTTCTTTCCATTCAAAACTTGCACGAGGTTGGTACGTCTTCTTTCTCGAAATCTGATGACTAACGTTTCGGCGACCCACCTCGTCAGAACCTAGACGTATTATATCACAACATATCTGATTATTCAGACAATATTTCGTATGCATCAAGAATCTAATAAGAAACAATTCAACAGTCGCTCTGAGGAAGGCGGAGTCGCCGAAACGTTAGCCAACAAATTTCGAGAAAGAAGACGTACAAAACTCGCGCAAGTTTCGAATAAAGAAAAGGTCAGCTAGCAAAGATCAACTCCCCTGGTTAGAAAACCTATTTTTACCACTTACTGGAACTTAAAGCATTGAAATTGTTCACGAGAGTAATATGCAATATTTGAGTACTGTTCTTGATTGCGATAGATATCAATACGTAGTAGTTCACTTAACCACAATTAGGCGTAATTGAATTGACTTTATCGCTGTTAAACGAGAGGCACACTGCTGGTTCCAAATCGACTTCCTATCAAAATAGGTATTGATCGGATATTAGCTATTTTCTTGATGACCTTGATGTTTGCTTGAACAGCATGACTCACCGCCAGTAAGAAAGAAAGATGTGCCATAAAGTCATCGCTCTAATAACTTGGTGGGCGTCCCGTTTTCGGCTTATAGTCAGGGGCAGCAGATAGACCGAGGCATCGATATTTCAGTGTCAGGCACGGGATAAATTCTGCTGTGCTTTGAAGCTATTCTTATAGCTCTCAGCGTTCGATTCATGACTAAACCACTTGACTGTTGCCGTTTACTGAATCATCCAACTATCTATCCATCAATCGGTCTTATATGACGCTATTGGGATGCTGCGAGCCTACACCAACAAACAGGAAGCCAGAAATTGTTCAGCTGACCGAAACAAAGAGGCTTTCACTCTTCAGAACTTCTTACAAAAATGTCGTTCACATTTCAGGAGAGCAAACATACTTCAGAAATTGCGCTCAGTCAAATGGTCAATTCTGGGACATTTTTCACAATAATACGTTTTGAATTACTAACCCTTTCAGTCTAATAAGGAACTTACTCAAAAATTTAGGCCTCACCTTTTTTTACACTCTATTTATGTTTCACTTAATTTTTACACACAATTATTTGAAAACCTTAGTTATACAAGAAGGCAAAAAAACCAAAAGCATAGGAGATCTTTGTGATTTCCTCAAATGTCATACTGTAACTTGAAATGAAATTCAAAGTGGTGTCACGTTCATTTTATGAGATTTTCTCAACCAATTCAGTATGAAAGCAGCTGGAGACTGAACGGGATCCAAGCTACACAAAGGCAGTAACACCTTTCATTCCCGCCGAATCCGACCCTTTCCAAGCACACCAAGCCTCCCATACCTGCGTGGTCTAGAGATCGGTATCAGACTTTTTTGGAATCAACTCACTAATATCAAGTTTGGAAACAAGCAGGCAGGGCTAATCCAGTATTCAGAGGAAAACCGATTCGACCGGAATTCAACTACATTTGTGAAGAAGACTAAGATCCTGGAGCAGCAAACGAAGCAGGATGTAAAAAGTCCGAAGACCTGGATGATGGATGCGAGGCTAAGGATAGAACACAAGAAGTGTTAGGATCCGCACAACATATCTTTCGGTATTTGATGACTAATATGTTGTAGATTTCCGTCTGTATCATCAATACTCGTACTGAGATCGCTGATAGCAGAGGGCGTCTCATGAGGGCAGAACTACTGATTTCACCAATGTCGTCAGCATCCATAAATGTCAACTATCTCCTGATTATGCACTGAATGGATAATTACAGAATAATGATAAGACAATACTACAGGAACTGGTAGAACAAACTGGTGTTGAATTGTATTCATGGAAAAAAATGTGATGACAGAGGCGACATCAATCCACCGTATCAAAGCAACAAATGTAAAACTAAAAAACCACTGCACGTCCATATGTAGTTCGAAAATTACCTCCTAAACACGGATATAGCATGCGATAACACACATACACACAGCAAAACACAACACAATAAAACTGGATATTTATTTTTTTGCACAGAAGAAGAAATGACACAACAGAGGTGAATTTTACTTCAATTTCCGATTTCCTCTCACTACACAACAAAACTACCACATTAAAAGACAAGAACTAGTCTTAAACGATACTCTATTGCATGTTCCTTTACACTTCTTACATCAAACTCCACCTCAAAGTTTTCAAAATTTTTAGGCCTATGTTCATATTGCTGCAGAGAGACTTCAGTTATTAACCCATTCAGGACGGCGTGCATCTCTTTGGGTGCACATTTATTCAAAAGTACTTATTGTTGGAGAGAGATTTCCGCGCGCGGATAGCAGTTCGTAGTGCCTAATGCTTAATGATGCCGCTGGCCATCGGGAAGTTGCTGATTTGATAGCCTTCTATGATGCTTCACAATACGTTTGAGATTCTTTTTTGATGTCCATTCGGATTGTATGTACCTCTATAGATATGATTATAAAAAAAAAAACGCTCAGCTGTCTTACAAATCACTACTCTTTGGTACGAAATGTAGATCCATGTGATAACAACGAAACCGACACACAAGTTTTGCGGAAGTGACTACATCCACTTCCTTATGAATTTCTTCTAAAAAGTCGTACACTGTAAAAGATGTGTTTTCGAATTCGACTACTACAATATCGTCGAAAGAGATGCGAAAAAAGCTGGATATACGTTGTTTCCCCTGGATCTACGCTTCGTATCAAAAAGTACTTAATCATTAACAACTGAGCGTTTTTTCTGCTTGAATATTGCGTCTATAGAATAATAGTGACCTTAATAATTGCGTTTCTAGAAGGATACTGAGCTTGATAATTCAGGCTATAAAAGAATACTGAGAATACACCAAAAAGTAGTAACAAGAAGTCTGCTGTAGGGCGTCGCGATAGGGGACCGAACCAGCAATTTTTCCCGAAGACCACCATCACTAACCACCCGGCACTACGGATTACTCGCCGCGCGCGGCAAGGCGGGTTAGTCACGTCTCTGTCGTAACTCAAGGGTTAAGAGTCATTCGATAGTTCGAAGAACGCCGACTTCAATACGGCGCTTGGTTTTAAAAAACGCCTTCTCAGTGCGCCTTTCCATGTGTAACAGCGGAAATAAAATTACGTTCTGCTTCGCACACATTCTTTACTGGACTAGGGTATGTGTATGGGCTTTCACTGAAGTTTTAGCAATTATTTGATAGCATAAATTCGCTCACTCTCGAAACGAATTTATTCCTTGAAAATGTCTTTACAGAACACTGTTAGAGCCAAAAGGATGTTAAGTTTCTCGCTGAGAGAGTTAGCCCGTTGCCTAAGCTTAATAACAGGTTTATTTAGTAATACAGAATAAAAAACATAGTATCCACAGAAAGGTGGAGCAAAGCCTCTTCTACATTCTCAGACAGATAACCTAGAAATTTTTTGAAACAAAATCTTTTCGGAGATAACGAAAATCGCGTCTTTTCAACACTGCGATTCTCTCTAAACGTTCTGACATACTCTTCAAGTATATATCTTTAATGGAAGACCTGACACTATTTTCGCTCGTATAGCACTCCATTAAGAACTTTTGAAAAACCAAATCCAGTTCCATAATAATCGTTCTTGAAACTATCGAATGAGTACTAACACTCTCTTGAAAAGCTCTCCACAAATCCTAGCCAAGCAAAAAATACGCGCCGAAGGTGAATTGTAATCCTATTTCCGCTGCTACAGTGCAGCGCCGAGGAGCAATTTTCAAAAATCCAAATGAAGTAATGAAATCGGCAAAATGTAAGCTATCGTATACTATCAAAAATCTAAGGAAAAAGTGAAAACGCGACGGTCCGAACGGGATAATCAAGCCGGATACTGTTGAAGATTTTAGTCTTAACTTCATAATATGCATAGTGTGTACATAATTGAGAATCGACTCATAGAAACTTTTCATTGTTTAGATATCCGTTCAATATATACACTGAGTCGAAAATACCATTCAATGGCATTAGTTCCTTCGGCGGGAACTCAGTGAGGTTCCATATCAAGGTTTCATCCTAATCAAGTATATACAAGTAATCGGACAACAAATGATTATAGGCACCACTAAGATACAATTCCCTAACGAAGTAAAATTCTATAAATCTTTAGGAGAGACAAAATGTGAGCAGAGATCTCAAAAAGAACAGAGTGAATATAGTGTATCAACATGTAAGACATAACAAAGAATGTTCACTTGGTTTGTAATTTCTTAGATTAAGGCAAACCGCCCAAAAAAAAAAAAATTGGAAGAATCACTTCCAGTTTATCTTTTCTGGATAAGAAGTGGTCAATCATAAAGCATAAATGAAATCTTAGTAACACATGAAAAACCCTTCCGTAAACGAAAACTAATAAACCCCCTTTTTCATGACTTTCCATCCCACACCGGTAGAACTAACGACAATTCAATAACTCAACTTAGTTCCCCTATGACAGAGAGTCGTTGGCCCATAGAAGAATCGATCCATCACCTGCACTTATTGCCAAACAGCCATCCTTATAATCAAAACGGCAGGGATCGCAGTCAAAACTGAGTTCAGCCAACACTGAAGGACGGATTCCAACAGTAAATACCTTAAAGCGAATCAATTGTAAAGTTTGGTAAGATAGAACCTTATTCACCACTGCTCAAAAACATTTTCAATACCGACTTTCGCTCAACGTTTGCATCTACAATGAAACTTTGGTCGATTCATAACATTACACGAGGTTGGTGCTAATTCTTAATAGGTCATTCCATAAGTTTGGCACTAAAGCAATAAGCACCAAATTTATTAACCAGATGTAATCAAAATTACATGATTTTAGTATCGTTCAATTGTGCATTTTCTTGCGGACATCTTGGTATAGAACTTGCCTATACTTGCTTTGAAATGGAGCTGTCATGATAACAAATTCGCTCGATACTCATGTACGAATGGCGCATAGGGGAAATTCTAGCAAAGTGATGCACAGATTGATGAAAATTCCTATGGAAGCCCGAGCATGACTAAACATCCAAACTGTTCTCTCAAGCTTAGCACTTCGACAACAGCTTTCTGGCGGTCTTTTCTGCAATTGTGTCATCGCCCCAAATTCCATTAATCTGCGTGCCGCTTCGTTAGCATTTTCCCCTACGCGCCAATCGTCGATGAATAGTGACTGGATTTGTTCCCACAACAGCTCCATCTTGGAGCACGTATAGACAAGTCGCATACCAAAATTTTAACAAGAAAATGCGCAATTGAACGAGATCAGAATCATGCAAATTTAATTGCTTCTTGTTGATAAATTCGGCATTCGTTTATCTAGTGCTAAAACCTATGGAACGACCCAATGTTTTAACTGAAGTTCCACCCACATTACAAAATTAATTACTGTGAAAACTCGACTCTCTTGATACTTCCTCTGAAGAAAGCAACCGCACCCACACTTAGCCATAACAATGATCTACAGACACCTTCCATTAGCTCTTACAATCTAAGAAAACGGTGGCAAAACAAGTGCTGGTAATGCAACTGGTTAGCAGGTGCCCCGGTAAATGTGAAATGTGGGATCGACTCCCGCCTGATGTTAAAGTTCTGCACATTACTTAACATTACTGGGTATAATAAAAGAAATTATCAGAAATGTAGGAAAGGTTTTCAGCCACTTCAATTCACAACATTGTGAAAGTTCTAACGAAACAATGTAAGACAAGTGGTGGCCGGAATGGCCCAGAAGAAGGATGAAAATGAACGAGATTAAGTGTCTGAGATAGGAACGTTGGTGCATGAATATGACGTAAAGCTCATCAATCTGACAACAAATCGCCGTGTGAACATTCGAAGTTTTCATGGAAAGGAAATAAATTCAGACGAAATTTGATTAGCCATTTGTAAGCAAGACAAAAAATAAAATCGGTTTTATTTATGTTATTCGGGAACAAATAAGAAAGCGACCTCTTTCGCTGGACAAAAGCTTCTCTAAAAAAGTTAGTAGTTATTCAAAGCTTATATCTCGGAGAATACTGTACGTGTTCGCCTTTTCAAAAGAGCTTTTTGTAGCGCTGCAGCATTCAAAATAAGACTTTGTTTCACGCCCGTTGCGCGTTTTCATTTATCACACTTATATTTCGCTGGAAGCACAAAAGGCACATGAGTGTGCAGAGGAAATCTTCTAGTATAACAGGGATACGTATTATTTGAAAGATTTTTTGAAAGCGAAGAAAAATTCGAATATGATGATAAAAGCTGCACTCCACATGTGAATCGCGCCCGCATGATCTATCGATCGCGCGTTACCGTTCCAGATCCAACGAACATCCAACCGACACGCAAATGCGCGGCGCATGTGACACTCAGTCTTATTCTGCTACACTGCAGTGAAAGGTCTCTTCAGAAAATAAGCGACGTCGTTCGAATCGTCGAAAGTTACGCTATCGAATGATTAAGTATAAGTCGAGAGAAGAGCTCTGTGCTTGCAATAAAATAGGCGTTTGTCCAACACAAAACCTTTATTTTTGCTACAGCGTTATGAAAAAACCTCAAAACTAAACACATAGACGTAAAATTTGAGCTATCGAACGGTTACTAGCTAAAGAAATAGTTTTGTTCAGTGAAATATAAGCGAAATGATAAAAGTGGGGCGTGTGAAACATAATATTATTTTGAATGCTAGAGCGGAGCAAAAACTTTTCAGAAGCAAGAGCATGTACTTCTCGCAAACTCCGAGACTTTCGATTGATTACTAACAGTCTTATAAAAATTTCTGGTCCAGAAAAACTTCTCATTCTTCATTTGTCATCGGATAATCGAAAAAAAAAACCGCAAAATCTACTGATGGAAGAGAAACTTCATATCCTATAGTGCAGGATTTTAGTGAACTTCAGATACAAACCTTAAATGTTCTGTCGCGACTGATCTCAAGTATGGCACCTCCTGAATGAATTACTTGGCGAACACCGTTAGAGACCTGAAAACACTGAAATAAGATTTGAAAAGACCCCATTCTGAAAAAAAACGTATCATATTCCACAAGACCTGAAGCCGTGAGCACACATTTAGTGTTTCGGGATCGAGCACCGATATCGACCCCAAATTAGTTCCACATGTTAGCTGATTGTTCCGCAAACATATTGAGCGGACGTAGTCCATAGACCACTAAAAGAGCTCATTGATATCTTCTAAAAGAAAAGAACAAGTTCAGGGGAGATACCAACCATTTCATATAAGCGTTTGTTCGAATTCCGAATATCCACCATAACTATCCTTCTGTCCTCGCCGCATGAATATACAACATTATCCTTTCAAAAAGAAAATTAAGAGTTCTCTCAAGGTGTCGACAGTGATCATCATTGAATTTGCAAACCTGCATGGCCAATGTAAGCACAGCACCCTTGTGGTGAACATAATTCAGGACAGGAGAGAGAGTATTTCTTGTATCCATTACGAACACCTTAAATGTTAGGAAGAGTCAGTGGAAAACTCAAGACGACCAATACCTGAGTATGCATCTGAAAGTATTGAGTGCTACATAAATCATTCCACATCGGGTGGGAGTTGAACCCGCGTTTCACCTATAGAAGGCGTGTGTAACAACCACACCACTGATGTCACCGCTCTGCTATCACTCTTTCTTCGACACAAACTATCGTAGCTGTCATCTCCCAACCTTTGACGGGTTTGGTCTGGTTAGCACACATCGGCAATGAATCCAGTTATTCTAACAGCTATTCAACACGAGAGTTTATGTCGAAGACAAGGGGGTCAACTCCTGCCTGATGTCGGATGTTTTGTGTACCACTCCCTACTTTCAGAGGTATACTCATAATACCATAACGCTGCTAAAAGACAGCAAAAATCATGAATTCATTAAATATATTTTAGCAGAATCACCTTCTTTCCAAACGTAGAACATGCTGCAAGACCGTTTTGTGAGTTACTTAAACACATACCAGCAGATCCAAGTTTCGTACTTTCGATTGACTAAATAAAAATACTGATTACGCACATACACTAATCTACAACTATTACTGGAAAAACAAAAAATGACAATAACCCCTACACCACGGCGTGGCCCAGGAATAAACTACTGTTCGCCGCGTCAAGCACCGTGCGCGGCAGGTAGCTGTATTGGCGCACGCGGCAATGGAAATAAAGAAATTATCAGATAAATTGTAGTTTTGGGAGGTCACTTTCATCATTAAATGACGGATGAGGAGACTTCTATGAGGCTTCTTCTAGTAAATCAACACCTATGCGTCTGGGAAATCCTTGTTTCAACGAGAAAACTACACCCCTCGGAAAAAGATTATATAACACAACGCTTGCCTCGCGAGAAATCAGCGTCGTAGCCAAGGGGGTTATGAAAAGATAACTAAATATATCGACGGGAACTACTCACTATGATCTCACTGGGAGTTATCCGCCACAGCTTCACAGTACAATCCCAACTACATGAAAGAAACTGATCTGGTGAGCAAGTTGACTGATCCAAGCACCATATCCATCCCTGTCAAACGCAAACGTAAAATTCCATGGACATGGCAGTTTTGAAAAAAAAGTCGCTTATTGGGAATCAGATAGACTGACTTCAAGTTGTAATAATATGCACCTCGTGGGCGTTTTGTAGATCGACACAGGCTTTCATTGGTGTAGAGTTTTGGTGGGAATTCTTAATAAACTGACTCCA
The DNA here is from genome assembly GCA_019055375.1 of Parelaphostrongylus tenuis. Lineage (NCBI taxonomy): Eukaryota > Metazoa > Nematoda > Chromadorea > Rhabditida > Metastrongylidae > Parelaphostrongylus > Parelaphostrongylus tenuis. The sequence goes on along the minus strand of JAHQIW010000631.1, from coordinate 28,735 downwards.
AAGTGAAGAAATATATAGATATAGAACGTAGCAAATAAACAGCTTCCCATAAGTGATACCTGCAGATCATTGATATTCCACAGTTTAATGGCTCTATCTCTTCCACCTGACAGACAAAACATGTTCGCCTGATCTCCATGAGAGAATAATCGTATGGCATCTACCGTAGCGATATGTCCGCTGACAACCAGACTGAAACACAGACAGCACATCTGTTCGATTTATATCATCTCAAAAAGGCAAAAAGGCACTATGAAATTTGAGACTCCAATATATATCCCTTTGCTGATGCCAGCCATTTTCGCCTGGCGGACTGCTCAGACGGCTACGAAGAGAGCTGTCGGCGTCTGCTCCAAGGCTAACGTGGAAGTTTTCATGATGAGATTTATACTTTTTTGCGTCAAAAAATGAGGTTTAGGCGTCAATAAATGGTCAAATATGATAGAACAGACATCAATAGAGTTATTTCATTAGAAAAAACGTAACTGCTCCATTTAGAATTGACTTTTTCAAAGGAAAAACCAAATATTTATGAGAAGGCTATAATTAGAACCTTCATCGAACATTTCTATGATATTTTACTTATACTTACCCACAGTTCGATCAAATTTATCTTTATGACTTACAGTTTTCATATACTTAATTCATAATGTACATGAAAATTAATCAAACTTTGGTGAAAAATTGAAAAACAATGAGTAATTTGTCAAAAATAGTGCTGCTTATTGCGTGAGATTCCACCTCATCGACATCTATCAACATTCTTCTTTGGTTTTCAGTGCACTTCAATTTCCCAATTCTCAAATCAATGCGTAATTTCGTTCGAATTCCTTACTCATGATTATGGTTAATGAAGAAGAGATGGGTATATAGCGCTTCCCTTCCGTTCTCTCCACCCTGTTTGAGCCTCTTTGGTAAAAACGTACTTTTCACTTTTGCAACACTTTTTGACACCAAGTCGATAACTCAGATCAAGCGAATTTGAACGAGTAAACTATTTCTTTGAAGGCCTGTTTTTCTACGCTATAACAGTTGAGATAATATTTCTATTCACATTCAAGCATTTCTCGCCGGATATATTTTTTTTTTCGTAGCCAATCTATAATCAAAAGTAGAAGCTCCAGTAATTGATCTCCGGCCATTACTCTAATGTAGGTCTATAGATGATTGCTCGGTCATCTTTCGACTCAAGGAGAGCTAGAATTTCAGGAATTTCAACAGTGTACTTGGTTTCTAGAAAAGTTTCCTTATAGCACTGTAACAGCCATAAGAGTATTAAATTTCAAAAATTTGGATCACTTTCAATGTCCGCATCTTGATATGACCTCTTGGGAGATACGATTTTTCTGATTCTTTCAGGAGTTCCAAAATTTGCCTGATAGCCGAAATCTCGTCAATTTTGAAGATATACTTTATTATCAGACTGGCTTCTTAACGCGCTTAAGCAGTAGAAATAAAATTATCTTACACACTCAAGCATTTCTCGCTGAACAAAGCTTTTCGATAGACTTTTGAAAATGGTTCGATAGCTTGAATCTAGACTATTCCCCTAGTGACTTTGTTTTTGAAAAGAACTTTCTGATATACTGCAGAGTCAAAAGAAGACTACATTTCCCAGTTTATCGATAGCTTGCAAAAAGCACGGTAACTCGGAGCCAATGTTGTGAAATCCCAGCCTAAGAAGTGCCAAACACATCTTCTTCTGACTGTTACAGGACTCCAAGGAGTCTTCTCTGGGATTCAATATATTTTTGATCCTTGAGATTTGCGCTATCGAACTACTATTGATTGTTAGTGGAGAAAACTTCATCCGGCGAGAAATCTTCAAGTTTGCATCGAAATGTTTCTACTCTTATAGCGCAAAAAATAAGGCATTTTAAAAATAAAATACACTGTTTGAATTCGCTTGATCTCGGCTATTGAATACATACCTATAGTTTAACACAATAGGCCTCTTCTAGAAAAAACCAAATGAAACGCGTACAGTTCTTGAAATGCCGTTGCATGCGACAGAAATTATTTCCAAAAGTAGGAGTTTCAAAACAGTTGCGCGTTATTCTTCTTCGAAATAGGTTTACAAAAGTTCTTTCGGAAATAATATGTAAGTTCTTTCCAGCAAAAAAGTTTATATTAGTCGAAATCTAACTATATAATCCCAAAAAATCCGCTATGAACCAGAAAAATTGAATCACGATTGCAAGAACGTCGTCTTTTATTCATTTTTAGACGTACTGTGGAAGCATTTCAAAACAACAAGCTTAGCGTTAGAATCAGAATTTTTTAAAGTATCGACTGACTACAAAAATAGGAAGAAAAGGAGAAAATGTACAATAACAGCTCTAAACATAATCCTTTCCGCAAGTATATGGTCTATTCCCGAATTTGGAAACATGCACCTCTCTTCGTAACCGTCCGAACGGCGCGCCAAGATAAGGGTCATTGTGTCCCTCATCGTACGCAAAGGGATACACAAATAAAGCTCTGGACTTTAATCAATCTTAGAGGGACGTATTTTCATTTGACTCCATTTGTAGCATCACAGAGGTGACTGAGTGCATGTCTGGTCTTCACAGTTTAGCAGCGGTCTACCGAATTATCAACTCAGTGCTGCTATCTTTCCCATTCAAGTCTGGTACCAATTCAACGACCCCGTAGGGATGGGAGGCTTGGTGAGCTTCGAGGCGCGGAATCGAACCATCGATCACATTTGTGTCTCTAACTAACTGCGCTACACGTTCCCTAGATGTTGAAAATGAATAAACTTTTACTTAAACTTACTTATTGTTAGGTATCCAACCCTTCCATCGATGTAATTCTTCCTCAATCATAACGAAACTACGAGCCGCATCAAAGTGTTCCGCTCTCATTTCACACTCCAAAAGACGAATTTGCTGTGGTGTCTTCTAAAAGCAAGGATGTTTCTTTAGAAGTCTAACGTTTCGCAGTAATCATCCAATAAATTGAAGTGAAATTTGCAAAGATATGTGGATATCTGACAATGCATTTTGAGTCTTTCATGAAGTCCATTACGGGCACCTATACAGGGCAAAACGTCTTTCAGCCTTCCAGTCCCGTCAGTTGCACGGTTGTTTTTTTTTGTTCGGTCGGTTCATCGGGATTCTACCTCTTACAAAGAGGAGTAGACTGACGATCTTTTTTATACTCAACTTACAGTGAAACAATCACCGTGGCGTTCTTTCAAAATTTGAAGTGTGACTGATTGTCGATTGCATGGCGTATCGGCTGTTATGTGGACATATGTAAGAAACATTGGATCGACTATTTTGAGACCCTCGTTAAAGAACAGCATAATCTGGCAATGTATTTTGAGCCTCTTCATGAAGTCTGTTAAGGGCACTTATTCAGTACAACACATTGACAGATCATATTGTTCTTAACAGGGTGACTTCCGTTGACTGTAACTGGGCGTGTACGCCAGCTGGGGAGCGACTCCACCTTCTCTGCCCCGATTAGTCGCCTTACTAGAGATACTAGTTTTCGTTCCACGATCCGCAGTTAAATTTTTAACTGATTCGCATGCGGTCTTGCAACGAAAAGTAGTAGTATAGTCGGCGAATGATCAGGGCAGAGGAGGTGGAGTCATTCCCACCCTCGCGCACTCGCCCAGTTTCGGGTCACCTGACTCACCTGGTAGAGCGAGGTCTCAAGATAGTCGACTGCAATGTTTGTTAGATACAGGGATACTCTGTCCGTACTATCTTTCGTACACATCGAATCCTGTCAGGTACATTTCATTACGGAAACTAAGACACGCAGTTCTCAAAAATAATTCGCAAAATCTATTCAAAAGCAGATGCGAGGTTGTTAAGAATAGTACTTATTGAGCGTAGTGAGACAGTGCAGAACCATACGATGACTGATGTTTCGACGACTTCGCCTTTTTCACAGCCTGGAAAGGTCAAATCAAGTCACAGTCTATTCAGTCAATACTTTCATAACCTCGGCAGAAAATCGTCACAAAAAAATTTTGAATCGCATAGTAAAAAAGCTTCTTCTTGAAATACTCACAGTGTTGTTTCTAAGTCATCTATTTATTCACTGGAAATAGCTGTGCAGAGCCTTACACCGAACCAAAATCTGCCTGTCTCAGATATGCTCATTCTTAAAAGGTACATTTCTATCCAATGCAGGGATCCGAGCAGTTTGTATCTAACGAATAACTAGAAGACATACAAACAACTAAACGATAAGTCTTACAATGTTTGAGTGACCATAATAGACCTCGTGAAAGGCTCAAAGTACATGTCAAATTATGTTATTCAGGGAAAAGTTTCAGAATAGTCGACTGAAGTGGTTGTTACATAGACGGGAAGTGCTCTGAAAAGAAGCTGATAACTATGCGATCCGAGAACTTGATTATTACGTCTTTCTGTCAGTGTTATGAAGGTTTCGACTGAGTGGATTGCGAATCAATTTGACCTTTCCAGGCAATGAGATAGGACAAACCACCGAGCGTTAGTCATTGTATTATTATTGTACTGTACCATTGTATTCAATAAATACCACTGTTAACAACCTTGCAAATGCTTCACCTGTATCACGTGTCGTCCCGTTGATAGTAGAATGACTAAGCGGGCACCAGCAACACTTCCATTTCTCCCTATCGCCTGCAAAAGTGGCCCAGTAGGTCCTACTCGCTTTAGGGATTCGCTGAGCAGCATATTTTTCTTCCACGCCTTTTGTGAGAAAATTGGACCATGGGGTCGGTGGTCTTCCTGTAGAGCGCTTAATATCTCCAGGAATCCAGTCGATAACACCTCTCGTCCGTCGGTTGTCATTGAAGCACATCACGTGCCCAGCCCACCTTATTTTCGATATCCTGGCGTGTAGAATGGAACCTTGATCTGCGATCGCTGACGAAGGTCGAAACTTCGGATCCTTTCTCTCATTTGCGAGATACGCGATACTCCTAACGTTGACCTTTCGACTGTGCCTTCAATAACACCAAACGATCTTTCATTCTGCTTACGTAGTGACCAAGTTTCAATTGCATTCGTTAGGGCAGGGATAATCGCAGAGCTAGGTCGTTCATCATGTTGGTTTCACGACCTAGATAAGCGCAAATGGGGCATGTGGTCGGTAATGTGGGCACGGAGTCGGATGTTCTTTTTCCTCTTCACTACATCCTCGATGCTCTTGAATACGTTCCCCAGGCCGCTCGTTTCCTCCTGATCATCTCAGGAGCTAGGGTAGTTCATCATGTTGATTTCACGACCTAGATAGACGTAACTGGAGCATTCGGAAATGTTCGTCCCGTTTTCGAAATGCTAGAAACAGCAGTGAAAAGCAACTAGTTATCGAGAAAAATACTGAATTAGTCCTTACCGTCGACCGTTTCGATAAGAGAATGTCCTAAGAGGATCGGCTGAACCGGTGGAAACTGCGCTACTGAGAAGTTCGGAAGGACGAAACAAGAGCCTGTCTATCCTTCTATCAGTGCCCTTATCAAACTCATAACAGGCTCAAACGCGTTATCATGTCATCAGACTATCACTGAATTACCAACCTATGCCAAGGCTGATAGTTAGCTGCGCTTAGGAATTATCAGTTCTCAAGGAACTCACATGAATCCGGCCTAGCCACCATTGTTGATTTGCCAATAGGGAATGGAATTTCTTACATACTAGTCGAACGTTACGAACCAAATGTCGCCCTCGTATATGACTGAAAATCAACAGAAGTAGCTCTGAGGGGAGCCACATCAGCATTCCTTCGTCTCCTCTCTCCCACACTATCCATCAACTGAAAATCGAAAAAATGAATGCGATAGAATAAGAACTTGTTTATAAGAAGTTGAGAATCCATGGCGAATTACAAACAAATATTCAAGAAAAAAAGGAAAATCACAGAAGGACGATACAAACAAAGTAGTTACTGCTGCATATCTAAGGTCGCTGAGCGATATACGAATCGCTGGACCTCGCGTGGGACTTGAACTCGTGCTTCATCCATACCAGAGGATGAGTCCACCCAACCGGGAACACCACTTTGCCACTCTTTGGCCGATACGTGGCTTACCAGACCAAGCCCGTTAGAGGCTGGTTGTTGGCAACTTGGACAGTTTATAGCGAAGAAAGATGGTAACAAAGCCGAGGTCTCTCTGGTGCAGTTGTAGCACCGTCCTCCTCCGACATGGGTGAATTGTGGATAGGTTCAACATTCCTAAAAAGCAAGCTTATTTTTGAGTTCTTCGAGACATGTGCTATTGAAAGGATACTAGTATTTATAACAAGGAGTTTTGTACAGCGTAATATAAACGAAATACGATGTGAAAGTGAGAAAAAGGAAGGCTCGTGTGAAAAACAGACTTTACAGCGCTGTAAAATGGTGTTTCGAGAAACCGGCGACGTACGACGCTACCCAGAGATTTGAACTTTCCAGTGATTACTAACACACCTACAAATAACTCCTGCCCAGCGAATGACTTCGAATGTTTTATTGTCGCCGTCTAACGGTAAAACACCTACATTTGCTTCAAGATCGAATTGTCCCGAGAGCAAAAACGATTGTTGATGCTACTCGAGTATCTTGAATTCAAGTCCTGTTTTGGTACGCGACGATACTCGTGTAGCATCAACAATCATTTTTGCTCAGTGTTATAGAGTGATGTGCAAAACTTTAGCGCCAGGCGGGACTAGAACCCGCACCTCTCTTTTTCGGGAATGCGTGCTCTATCCGTTACACTAGTGATGCCCATTTTGTACATCGCTCTTTCGACGCTTAAGCGCACCGATCTGTCAGCAGCCAGTCATTTTTGCTCCCAGAACAATTCCATCTTACAGAAAATTTATGTGTTATAGATTAAAATAACCGCAAGAAGCAGCTCCAAGTAATGGTAAAGACGAAAACATAAGTTCATGAAATTGCTCAACAAAAGCTAGAAAATCCGGGTATTTTCTTACCAACCCAAAGTTTCAGCTCACTCAGTCCTACTTTCTGGCCTTCCAAACATAAGCTTCACGACTAATTAAACAAGAAAAACGAATAATAAATAAAAAAAAGTAAAACAATCTTCTGAAATACAGCCAAACTAGCCGAGCATGTCTGAACGCTCTCTGCACTTCAACAAATCAACGCTATTGTACAATTTTTTATGAGGAACACATGCAATAATTGTAGATAAAATACAACACAGAGTAATGATAAAGCACTGAAACCCATTCCAACACGTCTTCCTGATGGATAAATGAATCCAAATGGGATTTTCTGATTACGAGGGGACAAATGGAAAACCGACCTCATTCGCTGGAGAGGAACTTTTCAGACGAGTGCTAGTAACCATTCGAAAGTTGAGACTTCAGGCTACAGCCCCATGTCGCCGGCTTTTCAAAACCCCCATTTATAACGCCATAAACTCCGCACAGAACTCTGTCTCAGACGTGCATATTTTTCGCCGGACAGAGCCCTTATTTTGGACTATAAGTAATGCACTCGGAAGCGTAATCGAATTCAATTCCAATGCTGGGCTTATATCCTCGAAAGACCGTTTCTCTGCGACGCAGCAGGTAAACTAAGTTGAATTCACAGATGTGAGCAAGGTCTTTGGCCAACTCACGTGAGCTCCCGTGAGGCGGCCAGGTGAACCGCTGACGCGATACTTCTCTACGCGTTCATATGCCCGAAAAATTGATGGTCATCGCGCCATCAAACGTGGTCGCCTCACGCACGGGCACAGGAATTGGCCAAAGAACCCGCTTCATCGCTGATGGGAATTCAACTTAATTATCTGCTGCGTTGCAGAGAAACGGTCTCTCCAGGATATAAGCACAGCGCTGGATCAAGAAACGATTACGCTATCGAATAACTGCTAATAAACCAAGGAAAGAGCCCTGTCCGGCTAAAAATATGCGTATCTGAAGTCAAAAAAACCTCCTGTAGTAATGTAAACTCTTCCGAAAACCGGCGATGAGGGCTCAAGTCTCGGCTTTCGAATAGTTACTAACACTCCTATTAAGAATCCTCTCCAGCGAATGAGATCGATTTCTCATTTGCCCTCATAATCGGAAAAAAACCGCCAAATGATCTTATTATTGGGGAAACAGCTAAGCATAATGATTTATTTTGAACGCGTCGAGCTTAGTCGCATCGAATTTAGGAGTCCATCGAACTCGAGAAGAGTCGACCACACGTCTTCGTAGCATTGACAACGGCAATTTGTAAGCCAACCTCTGCAAAAACACATCAATTCACCGTGGTAAAGCTGTGATTCACTCTGACATAAAGAACTTCAAAGAAAAAGAGTTGAGAAAAAAAGTTGTTGTTCTTAGCGCTGATGAATCCTGAGGGATGCGGTGAGCGCTCGACTCCAGTCGTGGCACCGCTGCAGATGAGAGAATGCATATCTGGCCTTTACAATGACTCACGGTGGCCTTCCAATGTATCAAGTCAACACTGCTATCCTCCCATAAAAGTCCTCTAGCAATTCACCGAGCCCAAAGGGATGGAGGGCTTGATCAGCCCTATGGGCAGGATCGAGCCGCCGACCATCCACTCGGTCGACACGTGGATATCGCAGAGTACCGCTGACTACTACGCCACATGTACTCGAGAAAAAACCGAAATCTTCATGAAAACTTACCCAGGTCTTTATAAAATAGTTCCCATCCTTCAACAGAAGCAGATTGGAACGCATAAGCTCATTTACAATGTCCGTGGGATGAATACGTGTATGAAGACTCATGTTTTTTATCGACACACTTGATGAATCTTTCAGTGACCTGAATCAAAACCTCTCAAGCATTTCATAGACAGAAAATAAAGAAACTCATCGATGTAAAGCGATGTGCAGAACTTTCGCGTCAGGTGGGGATCAAAGCCACATCTCACTCCATCCGGGAGCACGTGCACTAGCAAGAATGTGACTGCCTGGATTAGGCCGTTGATGGCTGGTTGCTAACAAACAGGTGCGTTGTAGTGCAGAGAGAGTGAGAGCAAAACGGGCATCAGCAGTGCAGCGGGTTAAAGCATGCGCTCCGTGATAGAGTAAAAAGTGGGTTCGAGTCCTGTTTGACGCGAAAGTTTTGCACATCACTCTATATCAACGAGTATATTTGAGACATCATACAACCGCTAAAAGTGTTTAAATAAAAAGGAATGCTATTTAAGAATAAAGAAACTTCTCACAATGTCTATAACCAAGAGATTGATGCTAGTTATCTCTTCGTAAACTGCTTATAATTTTTAGGTAATCAAGATACATTCAAAGTTCAATAGATGCCATGGGCTCATGAAACTGGCCCTGCTCTGCCTACCTGGGAGCAAAAATGATTTATCAAACCATTTTGTTTTCAATATGCCAAAGAATCATTTTGAGCCACGCATGTCACGTGGTCCGTTGAAAAAGGGATGACTTATAGAGCCCGATACACATGTTCGACCTTGCGGTCTCGCCAGTCGGGCAGTTACCCTTTCTCGTCTTTTGCTAACCTCTGTGGGTGCTCCAGTCCCCACACATTTTATTTTTGCTTCCCAAAAGTACATCGAGTTGTAATCTTCATAGTAATCTCAGATGAAAATCAAGTGATTCAAATTACACTTGAAATCCTTAAATAAAGAAAAAAATGCAAGTAGTATTTTAGATTCTAATGACCTCCATCTCAACTTAAAAAGTTGATCTGAGATGAAATGTGGTGACCTAAAGTTGGTAGCAGAGGATATTTCCGGACCGTGTGAGAGCCACAGTGGCAGAGTAATTGTGATGTTGGTCACGGCGTGCGTGGAGCCGAATTACACTTCCCACTTCGCTCCGGCATTCAACAACAAGGTCCTATGGGAACGCCAGAGCAAGACTCTTCGAGATTGCAAGGAGACTTGCTCGACCAGTATTCTACACCGTTCAAGAAGAAGACGAAAAACGATTTGAATGCTAGAAGTACTGGGATCCGCACAGTGAAAAAAAGCACTGTGATGACGGATCAAATAAAGTGTTAAAAATAAGGTGAGGGTTAATCCACTTTGCATCCTAAGTGTTAATAAACGCTGTAAAGTCGTTCCTAATAGTCTTCCTAGAGACCAAAGAGACTCTTCAAAGATAGGCAGAACTAGTCTCAGGTAGATCTAAGATGTATATAGGATACCTGAGGTAACACAAGATGCTTGACTTCCAATATTTTCTATAAGTGTAGAGACCTAGATCCGATAGCGGATGCTCAGGAGACCCTATTTTCCTCTCAATCTCGGATAGTTTATAACCTGCAAGTATAGCTGTTGGTAGAGAAAAAGTACATAGTGTTCAAAAGCGTACAATTTATGAACATAAACACTCAATTATAGATGATTGCAGATAGAATACGAACTCATATCTATTAGTAGATGACCATAGCCATTTCGCTGTTCACTTGGGATGGTTAATAAACAAGAGAGGTTGTTATTTCTGCTTGGATTCTTTTCCTAAAACTAACTTCATGTAATTGATTGCAAACCTTAGACTCCTTACAGACTCGGTTCACAAGAAAAACTCCCAGGATATCTTACAGAAGTTGACTTACCTTCGAGAAGTAACCAACAATACGACAACCATTTTCATCGTTTACCGTCAGGATATAGAAAAGGAATTGGCCAACTTCGATATGGAGCGTTTTTGACGATATAAATAGCATAGCGAACAAACATAGATTACGACAATATGTCTAAATGCTCAAAATCAAGAATATATCTTGCATAAAGACTGATCAACTCATTCAATCCCTTAGTTTACTGCTTTTTAGCAATGCTGTGATGCCTTTAATATACCATGTGAGAGCATTAAGTGGTATACAAATCAATCTATCCCAGACTGAAATTGAACCCGCGTTTCATCCATACTAGCGGCGCGTGCTATCACTAAACCAAAAAGGTCACCACTTTGTGTTCTTTTTTTATATACAAAAGCAGTCAGTTTAAGTGGGCCTCATACCACTATGTCCTCACTAGAATAAACCCGTTAAACACTGATTGCTAACAATTGCGATAAGATACATCGAAGAAAGAGTGATAGCAAAGAGGTGTCTTCGGTGGTACAATGATAGCAGGCGCCCCCAATATGGGGTAATACGGGTTCAACTCACGTCTGGGGTCGAATGTTATACATACCAACCGATTCATTCGGAATTCTTTGACATCTAAAGGACAATACTATTGCAAAGTCATACGTTAGTGGATAGTAACCTTATCAATGTCAACCTACAAGCTCAACAGCACCATCCACTTCGAAAAATGAAAGTGTCGACGAAGAATCGCGATAGATCTCAATGCCTGGAGGGGTGACTCGAGGACAACAATCCTAAACTTCAACAGCAAGATGTAAAAGTCATATACTGAATAGTCGGCAAAGGTTCTAACCTGATGAACGAAGAACGAGCATTGGTCACTAAATGGTTTGAGGCAGTAGGCACAGACGAAAAACAACGGTACACTCTTTATATGGTCCGGATATGGACTCTGATACAAAACCTGCGAAAAAAGAATTGTAGAGGATCAAAGATTAATAAATACTTGTCATATCAAAAGCAAAAAAAAACATTAAAAGCTAAAAGCTCTAAAGCTCTCGGCGTTGATCAATCCCTGAGGGATGCGCCATGCATTCGACTTCAATTTTTAACTTCGTTTGAGGTGATTGAATGCACATCTGGCCTTTACAATAACTCGTGGTGGCCTCCTGCTGAACCGAGTCAGTGCTGCTTATCCTCCCAGACAAGTCTGAAACATGTCTGGTACCAATTTACCGACCGCGGAGGGATGGATGGCTTGGTGAGCCATGAGCGCGAGATCGAACCAGTGACCTCGTGTGCGACGCAGGGCACCTCTAACCACTGCGCCACATGCGCTCGTAAAAAAAACACTAAGAAACACAGACTGACACAATTTATAAAAATCTACTTAGAACCTTTATGTCGACGTCGCCACCGATGTTCACCCATTGCTCTTCAAATTTCATTCTTGGAAAGCCATTAACAAACGGATCCACTTCTGTTAATGTATTTAATGCTTTGTCAAACCTGGAATCAAGTAAGCTCAGATGAGTGGACAATCTGTGAAAAAAACTTTGAGGAAAGAAAACGGTCGTAAGGACAACATACAATTCTGAGCCCAACGCTGAGAAGCACTCCGTGGTGTTTACAGACATGAACTGCTTTTTTCGCGGACTATAGCTAAGTGCTTTAGGAGTTTCATCCGCAACTAAGCTTCTAGGCTTCTCTTCTTTGTCGTTTAAGAACGTACCCATGTCCTCAACAACACTGAAAACAACGTTCTTCGTTAATATAGATCTGAGTCTTTTGGACCATAACACAAATCAGATGTAGTCTACATGAATTCCTTCTATTTTACCGCTATCATAGCAATATTAACGAGCGCATGTGGCGCAGTGGTTAGAGGTGCCCTGCGTCACACACGAGGCCACTGGTTCGATCTCGCGCTCATGGCTCACCAAGTTATCCATCCCTCCGGGGTCGGTAAATTGGTACCAAACAGGTCGCAGACTTGTCTGGGAGGATAGGCAGCACTGATTCGGTTCAGCGAAAGGCCACCGCGAGTCATTGTATAAGCCAGATGTGCATTCAATCACCTCAAACGAAGTTAGAAATCGAAGTCGAATGCATGGCGCATCCCTCAGGGATTGATCAACGCCGAAAGCTTTATCCTTTTATCCTTTTTATAGCAATGTTACGATAGTACAACTACATATCCGAGGGTACCGAGTGCTATGCAAAAGTCTTGACTTCCTGCAGAGTTGAACCTGCACCTCACCCATACCGGGGGCACACGCTACTATTACACCACCGAGATCTTTGCTCCGCTAGCATTCTCTGCATACCACTCAACTCCTCGGATGCACTTCTAACAGTTCAAATGAGTTGACGACGAAAGATATCGACACATCGCTGCAAATCTTTGCGAACATATGGCCCAAGGGCCCTCATTTCGTTGGATATGTACAGGTAAGTCCTATACACAATAAACAAAAAAAGAATATATAAACAAGCAGATAAATAAGTGAACGAAAACAAGCGTAAGAACGGGGGATCGAGGCAAGCGCGGAAAAAAGGGAAGAAGGAAAAATGGGTAGTAAACTTACGAAGCGCAGTTATACGATGTGGTTGACGTCGAAGGAATAGAAAGTTGTTGTGGGCTTCGGCTTAGCTTCAATTTTCGACGAGATAGCTTCTCAGAACAACGTTCACCACGCGAAAGTGGCGTCATGACTGGCTGTGATGACAAGGATGGTTCTGCCCACTTTGACGAGTCTTGGAACATCTCACAAGTCGTATCACCTCCACTAAATAGATACTATTAGGTCTTCTCATAGTACGCCTTTATTTCGAGTGCTTTATTAAGACCACGCTCAAATTTCAATAGATCCTTTCATCATTATTTCAGCCAACATGTCATGTGGTCTGGTAAGGGCTCTTGTACAGCCCGAGACATGTGGTTCGTCCTTGCAGACTTATCAGAGCCGGGCAGAACCCGTTGTCTGCCGATCTTTCTATAGTCAGTCCTCTCGTGAGCGTTACACTCCTTATAGAGAGTTATCGACGACGTACGCTTTACACTCTATGTCAAGTGAAACATTCACCTAACACAGAGTGTTTTCGCACTCGATTGTTCGCTGGCTGGTATTTTTATCATAGCCCTTACCAGACCACATGACATGTTGGCTCAAATAATGATGAAAGGATCTTCGCATAGTTTTGGCATAAGACCAATAAGCACTAAATTTGTTAACCAAGGGTAAAAGAACAGCATGGTTTTGGTATGATTCAACTGCATATTTTCTTGAAAACACTTTGCTACACAGAATCCCTATACTAGCTATACGATGAAGCCGCCTTCGGAGCGAATTCGCTTGCTATTCATGCATGAATATCGCCTAGAGGGAAATGTTAATGAAGCGGAGCGCAAGATTGATGGAGTTTAAAGCGATTATGTGGTTGCAGCAAGGACGGCTAGAAAGTGGTTCACGAAGTTTAAAGCTGAAGAGAACAGTCTGGAAGACCAGACGTGCTCGGAGCGTCCACATCAACTCCATTAATCTCGCGCGCCGCTTCACTAGCATTTTCCCTAAGGGCTAATCGTGCTTGGGTAGCTAGCAAATTTGTTCCCATGACAGCTCCATCTTGAAGCAAGTATAGCCAAGCTGTAAACCAAAATGTTTGGAAGAAAATGCGCAATTGAACGATAGTATAATCATGCAGTTCTATTTGCTTCTGATCAATAAATCTGGTCTTAATTGCTCTAGTGTCATAACCTATGAAGGATATAATATTTCCCTTAGAAGGCTATTATCACCTCCCGCAATCATGAACAAACGCTAGTTTGGTAGCACAAATTCTATTACATCGCTTACCGCCCTACACTCACCCATTCATGATTTCCTCGACATTCACTTTTTTCGAACAAACATTGCAAAACCACTGACGACTCGACACGACGCCTCCCAATGGTTTACAAGAACCGTGCCACGCATGGAGGCAGTTTCCACACTCGACGTTTGTCGGATCATCGATGAATAATTTGCATTTCCAACATCGAATACACTGAAAAGTCGATCCTACATATCGACTCTCAGGTTTCATACGAATCTAAGAAAAATTCTAGGCACCCTTGGGCAAAACCAATCCACTAGCTTCACTCGGGATATCACGGCCGGACAGTAAAGCATACATTTCGACAAGTGATCTGAAAATGTAAATAAAAATAACCAAATAGTTGATCAATCCACGAAAATCATTTCCTTTGACCGTTTTTATAGCAGTGTTATGATATAGTAGTAATAGATACGGGATGCTGAGCGACATACACAACTTTGTGGGCTCCACGCGGGAGTGGAACCGGCGTATCACCCATACTAGGGCCTGTATTAACTACTGTACTATTGAGGCTCCCGTTTCGGTCTATCTGCGAATTTTTGACGGTTGATTGATGACAAAATCGATAATTTGTATCGCGGAAAGAGTGACGGTAGACCGGAAGCAGCGGTAGGGCAGTGGTTTTCAAACACCCTCGCGGAGGGTGAAACACATGTGCAACCCCCGTCCGAGTTCAAAGTTTTGTTGAGAACTCAATATAGCCCGATAGAAAGTTCCAAACCTTTCAGAAGTCTAGTACCAAGTTGTATACGTACTTTTCGGTGTTCTCGTACGCCTCGTCAGTACCACATGCTCTACGGCCCAACCCTGCTACTTGTAACAGCGACGCCGCAGATATATAAGTTTGGACAAGGTGAGTTATCACATGATGTTGCGGTTCAGACTGATTTTCAATGGATGGCTCACGGCTGCTACGAAGCACATAGCAATACCTTTCAATCGACTATATTCGCTCAAATTTCCACTTTGTCTAGATTGATATATCAGCGGCGCAGTTCCTGTTGGTACTAGATGCGAATCGCAGGGCATGTCGCAATATTGAGGTGTGAGAGAACGCCGAAACGTACGCATGCCACTAGGGTACCAAACCTCAGAAAGACAGAACATTCTATCACACTCAGCAAATAATCAGGGTTGATCTTAGCCGTTTCGCGGCCATGGACCCAACTATTTGTGTCTCTCTAGCCCCCACAGCATCGAGTCTAATGATGATACGCTGGGGGCTAGACGTCATTGTTAGATATAACATGCTGGGGGTTAGAGACGCAGGGGGTTGGGTCCATGGTCCTGAAAGGGCTAGACAATTATCTATATCCATTCACTCCAGCAATCAAAAATCACAAACTCACACATTTTATGACACTGGGCACAGGCGTTGAGATCACCTTTAGAACTCTTGCAGATTGTACATCTCGTAACATCACGTTGTTTCCTGAAAAATGAGTGAAGAACTCTTGGCATGTGATGGACAAAAGATAAAGATCTTGGGGTTCATTGATCTCTGGAGGAAAGCCCGTGCATTGTTCGAGGTGACTGAATGCATATCTGATCTTCACACTGACCCGCGGTGACCTACCTATAATCGAGTCAGTGCTGCGATCCTTCCAGACAAGTATAATACCAATTAGCTAACCCCCGGAGGGTTGAAAGGCCTGATGGGCCTTGGGAGTCGGATTCAACCATCGACTACGCATGTATCGAAAGGCACCTCTAACCACTGCTCACGCGCGTCCGGCATATAATTACATACTCAAAACAAAAACCTTACGATTTCTGAAGCAGCCGAGTTTTGATGGGAGATGGCTTGGTTGGTGAGCATGCTTTCGGCGTAGAAACTACAGCATCCGGTACGACATGGGCGGCAGCATTCTTTTGCTGGTATCGGCTCTCAGGAGCTCTCATCGCCGATTGATTAGAGAGTTTCTCTGCCTAAAATCAAGGACAAACCACCTTTTCCACAATTAAACGAGCAGGTATGTCGAGAAAATCTCTATAAAAGTGATCAGTTGAAGGCAATAAATACCTTGACTGGATGTTTCAAACCGACTGGAGAATGGCGAATAGTCTTTCCAGGAGAGGACTTCTTTGTAGATTCTCTACTCCTCAGAGGATACACCTTTGTCTTGTTGTGATCCAGATGTGAACTATGAAGCCGTGGCATTCCTTCAAAACTGAATATTTTTTCAGGTTCTTCTCGGTTATAAAAAAAAACAAATGAAAAACCGATCTTATTCGCTGGAAAGGAACTTTTCATAGGAACGTTTGTAATCATTCAAAAGCCTAAATCTCACGCTAGCGCTTTACGTGTCGGGTTTTTTGAAAAGACCCTTCTATAACACTATAAAGTTCAAAGTAAAATGATGTTTCACAGCGCATATTACTCATCGGACAAAGCTCTTTTTTTGAACTATTAGTAATCATTCGATCGCGTAATGTTTGCTAAATCCAACATCGTGCTTATATTCTGAAAAAAAGAAATATGCGCGTCCGAGGCCAATTTTATTTCAGATTTTGAAGCATTATAAAAGGGTGTTTTTAAAAACTGCCGACGTGGGGTTGTAGCGAGAAATCTCAGCTTTTGCGTGGTTATTGAAACTCTTATAAAAGTTCCTGTCCAGTAAATGAGATCGGATAAAGACCGGATATCGGACAAAGAAAGAGATATGTGAGACCTCCAGCTGTATCAAGTCAGTGCTACCCATCCTCCCAGACAAGTCTGATAGTATCTTATCGAACCCGGAGGGATGGAAGGCTTGGTGCCATGAGCGCGCTGTCGAACCATCGACCTTGTGTGCGAACTGGAGCACCTAGAACCCACTGCGCCAAGTGCGCTCTCGACAAATATTACAGACTTCGTGTGATTCAACACAGACGTTCTTTTAATCTCATTCCATCGAGAACATCATCGAGAATCCACTGAAGCGATAAAATGCTGATTACAAGATACGTCGAAGTCGTCAAAAAATCCACTACTTCTACTACTACTACTACAATCGCGTCGACTCAACAAGACATATCCTTGAGAAAACATATATATGTATATATGCGCATATATACGTATCACCTGTATCACCTGTCGTCCCGTTGATCGTCGAGTGACTCGAGCGGGTACCAGCAACTCTTCCATTTTTCCCTATCGCGTGCAAGAGTAGCCCAGTGGGTCCTCCTCGCTCTAGGAATTCGCTGAGCATCATATCTTTCTTCCATCGCTTTCGTGAAGAAATCGGACCAACGGGTCAGTGGTCTTCCTTTAGAGCGCTTGACGTCCCGAGGAATCCAGTCGGTAACGGCTCGCGTCCATCGGTTGTCGTTGAAGCGCATCACGTGTCCGGCCCACCTTATTTTCGATATCCTGGCGTGTAGAACGGCGTCTCTGATTTTCGATCGTTGACGTAGGTCGGAAGTTCGGATCCTTTGTCTCATTTGCGAAATACGAGATACTCCTAGCATCGACCTTTCGACTGCGCGTTCGATAACGGCAAGTGATCTTTCATCCTGCTTACGTAGCGACCAGGTTTCTGCTGCATACGTTAGGGCAGGGATAATTGTCGAGTCGAAAAGGTGGGCACGGAGTCGGATGTTCTTTGTCCTCTTCACTACATCTTCGATGCTCTTAAACGTTCCCCAAGCCGCTCGTTTCCTCCTGCTCAACTCTGGGGCTAGGTCGTTCATCATGTTGATTTCACGACCTAGATAGATGTAACTGGAGCATTCGGAAATTGTCGTTCCGTTGAGCGTGAATGGGGCATTAGAAACCCATCCGTTCCTCATGAACATTGTTTTCGTTAGATTCAGTTGAAGACCGATCTTTCCACAGGCGTTATCGAAATCAGTCAACATTCGTTCCGCTTGGCTGATGTTTGGTGTTATGAGAACGATATCGTCAGCAAAGCGAAGATGGTTTAATTGTCGACCGTCAATTTTCACTCCCATTTCGTCCCATTCTAATGTTCGCATGACGTTTTGTAGGGTGGCAGTGAATAGTTTTGGCGATATTGTATCGCCTTGTCGAACCCCTCTTCTTACGTCAATGGTGATATTGTTGTAGAATGGAGATATTCTGGTCGTGAAATCTTTATAAAGCTCACGAAGGATCATTATGTACCGAGTAGGGACGCCCTGGTTATCCAGAGCCTCTATAACCGCTTCTGTTTCCACTGAATCAAAGGCCTTTTTCAGATCGATAAAAGTGAGACAGAGTGGTTGTTTGTACTCTCGCGAAACTTCAATGAGTCTAGTGATCGTGTGGATGTGGTCCATGGTACTAAATCCTTTTCTGAACCCTGCTTGTTCGCATGGCTGTCCTTCGTCCAGTGTTCTGTCAATCCTGTTCAGGATGACTCGAGTAAAGAGTTTATAGACAACGGACAGCAAGCAGATTGGGCGAGCCTATGTCGTGAAGGTCTCCCTTTTTGAACAACAATACGGTCTTGCTAGTTTTCCATTGAATAGGGACCTTGCATTCTGATATATATGTATATGTACATATATATCCAGCCATGATGGGGCCGTGGTCAAGTGGTTGTGATGTTGTCGCGGTGTGGCGTGGGACCGAACCTCACACCTCAGCACTTTCTGGCGGTCAACAACGAACGCCTTGGGCAACGTTACGGCCAAGCTCTCCTTGAGATTGCAAAGATTTGCACTCAATCAGCATTCTACGACCTTCAAGAAGAGGACGGAAAAACGATTCGAATTCTAGAAGAGCTGAGAGCCGCACAGTGACGAAAAAAATTGCGAGAGATCAAACAATGAAAAAAACGGTACTTCGGTTTGGTAGCAAAGGTTTTCAAGCGAATTCCATACGCTGGCAAGAAGTTATCGTAGGGAGAGTTAGTAATCATTCGAAAGTTTAGAACTCAAGCTAACGCAGTACGTAGCCGATTTTGTGAAAAACCTTTTTATTAGGCTGAAAAAATCAAAATAAATTTATGTTTTACAAGCGCCTATTTCTCGCTGAACAGAGCTCTTTCTTTAGGCTATTGGTAATAGCGTAAAATTTGCCAAAAAGAGACGGTTTTTTCGGGCTAAAAGCATAGCTATGGATTCGGTATATTTGAGGCTATCTAATGAATACTTTTAGCTTGAAAAAGAGCTCTGTCCGGCGAGAAATACGCACGCGTGGAACATAGATTTATTTGAATTTTTCAGCGTTAAAGAAGGGTCTTATCGGAAGCCGGCTAAGCCCAGGGCTAGCTTGAGCTTTAAGCTTTCGAATAATTACTAAACTCCCTATGAAAAGCTCTTGCTCAGCTTCTGTGCGACCAAACGAAGATAACCAAAAATACATGAAAAGCACAACAATCTAAGACAGTTCAAGAAGACTAAGTGATACGCAAAAAGTCGACCTCGAGCGGGATTCGAACCCGAGTCTCACCCTTACCGGGTGCACATGCTACCAGTACACCAATATGAACAAGCCTCCTCGGCCGGGTCATCCCTGAGGCTTTAGGAAACCCAAAGGTCTGCACCAAGAGGTTTCAACACAGGGACAACGACGGCCAAGTAGACAGGTACAGTTCTACTCGAATCATACCAAGCCTAATCGACCGGATACCAAGTGTGGATGAAGCTGAGGCATCAGGCTCCGCCTACTGCCGCTCGCACAGCGGTCGCATAACGTCGCAGGAAACGTCGATTGGAGCACGTTTGCCGCCGCTCTCCATGCTGCACCGTAGGGAATCCGAGGAAAACTCAAACCTTCGTGCGGACATGGCTTTTTTTTTCTTTCGTTGCTCCCTCGTCTGGAGTGATCTACCACACCCCTATTCAATCAATAACATCTTCATCACGATTGTGTCACTGGTACTTACCGCATGAAGTTGAAAGTCATTGCCATTCGCATAGAGCTCTCTAGATCGGGGCAACTTCGACCTTACCAATGAGCTGTATGAAAATTCACCTGTTCGTTGTGTGACTGGGGATACCGTGAAGGTTTCCAACCCCTAAGGGAGAACCAGCTAAAGTGCACGAGTTTTAACCCCTGAGGGACCACGTGTACCAAATACGGTGCACGACTGTTTAGAGGCCTTTCTCGCTGGATAAGAGTTTTCCCACAGACGTTTGGTTATCAATCGAAAGCCTAAATCTCAACGATTTCAAAAATATGCTTGATTTTCGAAAAAAAAAAACTTTTTATTACTTTTCAGCAGCGAAAATAAAATTATGTTCCACGCTCAGTTTGCTTTATTTACTTGGCTGAAGCTTGTGCATGGCTTCTCGCCAACACGCTGTAAGTGCGAAGAGAAGATTACGTTTCTTTTTTTTCTAAAAATAAAAAAAATAAAAAGTAAAAATAAAAAAATAAGAAATAAAAATTTTCATCGTAAAGAAAAGTTATATATGCATGAGGAACATATGATCATGTAGAGAAAATCATGGAGTATCAGAGTAACACAAAAAACCTGAGGTTTTATTTTTAAACTAGAGGAAAAACCCTAATTGAGTAACGAAAGTTCGCGCGTCTCATGCGAGTTGCGCTGTGCGATCGAATCGACCAATTGCCGTCCCTAAAGCGCAAATGATTAGGAACATGCTAGCACTGCATAGATACGGGTTGAAGAGCGCTGTGAGGATTGAACGGCGCGTCACATTTTTCATACACGCATGTCCGCTCCATTCTTACGAGTTATGGGCCGATATAAAAGTTGGAGAGATCAATTCTTTGCAAGAATGAAGTTTTTCGCTGGAAATTTTGGGGTTTTGGAGAAAACACTGGCGCTGTTTCTGCTAAGAGTAGCCTTACTAAAATATTTTCGGGGACTTTCTACCTTTAGGTGACAGTGAAACCCTCTCTGGTGGCGACAAAAATCTAAATATTTCATCACAAAAGTAACATATAATTGGAGCGCGCGCTGTCAGTCGCACTTTGTAGCCGTCCGAAGTGCCCGCCAGCAGAAAACGCTCGACGTCCCGAAAGGGTTAGCTGTTGTACAGTAGGTCAAATTCGCCGCACGGCAGCCGGAAAAGCTATTCCTCAATGTGAGCGTGAAGGTTGTGGCTATTTGAATAGTTACACAGTCCTATTGAAGCGAATGTGGAGAGGGCAACCTCCCAAATGGTTAATCGCCTTATCGTGACTGGGGAGTTATTCTCGGGCGTCCGACTGCGAAGTACAGCGGTGGGTTAAATCGCTAGCAGGGTCACTAAAGTTGAGAAGGAGCCCGACGTTTCCACCCACAAAGCCCAAATAAGAATAAACCGTACCACGTATGACTGCAGTCTTGGCAGCTACTGGTCGCAAGGTGGTAATCTCTCTCTGATTCACAAGGGTCGGCGACTGCTCTGATGTGGTGGCGATATGAGAGAAACCCCAGCTAAGCTTACCTCCGGACTCCAGGCAACAAAACAGCTAAACCAGCACTGTTTCCCTGTTCTAGAGCTCACACTATCAGTGAAGATGGGCCGTCCAACTATCCAAGTAAGCAAACTTCTCTTCACACACCGACTTCAATCTTCCCATCTGTTATCAACATCGGAAGCACTCACTTCCAACGAAATTGATAATCACCATGCTTGTATCGCACAGTCTATACCAACTATCAATGAAGGGTATGTAGCGCAGTAGTTGGAGGCCTCCGATGCAATGGTCACTCGGTTCGATCCTACTTTCGTGTAGTTCAAGCCTTTCATTCCATTAGAAGGCCTGGCGCATCCTCAAGAGATGTTCAAGTTTATTGTTCAAACATCATAGTACTGCTAAGTGAGAAGCTAATTAAAAAATTCCTATAGATTTGAGGCATAAATATCTATGTGTTTATGGTTCTTTCCGGTTATAAGGGAACGAATGAAAAACCAACCTCATCCGCTGGACAGGAACCTTTCATAGGAGTTTAGTAATCATTCAAAATCTGAGATTTCTGGATACAGCAACACTTGCCGATTTTTTCGAAGGACCCTTTTATAGCGCTGTAAAATCTAAAATGAAAACTAGCCTCAGACGCGCATATTGCTCACCAGACAAAGTTTTCTCTTTGGTCTATTAGTAATCATTCGATGGCATAATGATTCTGATTCTAATGCTGTTCCTATATCGAACGGTTACTAATAGTCCAAAGAAAGAGCTTTGTGCGACAAGAAATGTGCGCGTCTGCAACGCAAGGAATTTCCTTTTGTAACAACCTCAAAAAAAAAACTCTTTTGAGAACCGGTGACATGGGGATGTAGCCAGAATTTTCAGCTGTTGAATGGTTACTAACTCCCATGAAACGTTCCTGGCCAGCGAATGAAATCGGTTTTTCATCTGTCTCTTTATAACCGAGAAAACCATGTGTTATACTAATATTATATATATATATATATATATATATATAGTATATTATATATGAGAGCGCATGTGGCGCAGTGGTTAGAGGTGCCCTGCGTCGCACACGAGGTCAAAGGTTCGATCTCGCGCTCATGGCTCACCAAGCCATCCATCCCTCCGAGGTCGGTAAATTGGTACCAGACAGGTCTCAAGGCTTGTCTGGGGGAAATACGGAGGTATTATCAGCGGATGCGGAGTCATTTAGACTACGGTTACACGCGTGCGAGGCCCACCGCCTATTCATTGTAATTATGAAAGGCCAGATATGCGTAAATCCCAAATCACCCTCAAACGCAATGCCAAAAAAAATCCTTTACGACGAAAAAAAAGATTTTTTCGATATAGTGCAGGAGTTCGTGATGCATGCAGTTGGCACGGAAAAAACTCCAGTCACAAACTGTACCTTACGGGCACGTTTGGCGATTACACAAACGCAGAGAGACGAGAGGCGTTTATCCTTCAGAGTTATATGAGCCTTGTATATAACACTGCTTCACACACTATAATTTGAATAATTTATCCACGAATTGTAGGTAGAAAATATTTGGCATATATTTATGTATTAATATGAGTATATGTAGCGGGCCACGATGCATATTAGAGTGAATTTATATATATTGTTATATAGGTTATATATTTTTATTGTAGTTTAGATAGTAGTAATGACATTATAATATTATGTGGTATATAAAAAAGTCGTTCGTCTTGACTGTCTAACAGGTGATTAGTAAGGCTATAGTAACAGTGCCGGATTAAAAAGCTCAGAACTAAAGAACGGTATGTGTTAGTGAGTCATCTGCAATGCATATTATGTATACGATATGGGGAATTACATGGATGTGGTTGCGGGGGAGTATAGAGAAAAGGGGAGCGGCTCAGCCTCGGGTGAGTATAAGTAAAGTTGAAGCATCCGAGCGCATATTGGTTTAGATGAATGGAGTTAAGAAAAAAGAGTGAAACGACGGGAGTTCAACTCGGCGGATCCTTCGAAAGGGTCAAGGACGTGTTTGCTTATCGCATTTTTCTTCAGTATTCAGTTTAGTTTATGAGTATGTCAATTAATTAGGTACATGACGGTGAGAATTATGAAGGATAACCGAGAGCTGATAGTGAGTGGGAGTGTTGTCTTGGACATTTGTGCTGGATGAGAGGCTTTTAGAAACCCAATGAAGAAGACAGAGGTATATGATAGACAGTAATAAATAAGTATTTCTTATTTGATAGAATACAGAGTGGGGGGAAGGGTGATAAAGAGTAGTGTTTTCTAAGAGGCTCCATACCATTTTAGAAATAAGAAAAAGAAGACTAGAAAGGAGATCGGAGAATAGGTAGGAGAAGGAACACTCTTCTGACTAGGGGTAGACCCACGCATGTAAGTTAAAGAGTTGTACTGTAGTGAAGTAGTAGGAAGGGACTGAGCTCAAATTTGTAAAAGTTAGTAGTAGGTAGAAAAAAGGTATGGTTCCGTAGTGTCTTAAGTTGATGAGTGTAGTTAAAGTGTATGGAAGGAGAAAAATAGTTTTAGGTGGTGTGGTAATTGGGTATGTGTGGAAGGGATGATGTTACTGGGAGTTGGTTAGGGATAGGGAGAAGTTAGGAGTTTTGTTTCCTGTTTCAAATGTGTATCGGTTACTATGAAACTTTGGGAAGGGCAACCTTTTTCCCTCCCCGAGCTGTTTTATTCTATTTTTCTTGGGAGCTTTCCATATTTTATTTTTGAACAAAAAGGGAAATCTGACGTATTTATTTTGTATCATTTTTAAACACAAGCTAGCTCATGTTGTTCCCGAAACGACTTTGATATCCAGACAATTTTTCGCGGAAGTCTGGTGTGCACTACCGTGTAACGGTATTCGGATCCGTTCTGAGATTCAGGAGTTGGTGGAGTGACTCGCCGGGCGGCGGGAGTGGCAAGTGAATAAATTAAACCCAAATTGAGTGCTGAATCTTGCGACAAATTGTGATTTGACTATCGTCGAGTCTTCTCTCCTGCTTCTTGAGCGCACGAGTATGATTTTCTTACCTGTCATGAAGGACTGAAGCGCTCTAGCGGCTTAGGTCGACAGTGATTGAAGAATCCAGGAGTAAGTGGGATGTGTACGATAATGTAGTGCGGGAAATCTAAATAGAATAAGGGTGGCGAAGTTGATGTAGGTGTACCAGTACAGTAGAAATCATTGAAGGGGTGGTGTGAAAGAAGTAGTGAATGGGTGGGAAGGGGGGGTGGGGGGAGGGGGGGGAGGGAGGGGGGGGGGGGGGGGGGGGGAAAATGGGGGAAGGGGGGGGGGGGGGGGGGGGGGGGACTGGGGGGGGAGGGGTCGGAGGGCGGAGGGAGGGGATCAGTGGGGGGGGGTTGAATGTAGGATTGGTTTGGGAAATGTGTGCCTGTGGGGGGGAGGGGGGGATTGTGGAGGGAGGATGGGAGTCGGGGAGTGTGGGGTGTGGTGGGAGAGGGAGGAATCGGGGTGGGGGGGGGGGGGGGGGGGGGGGAGGGGGGGTGGGGGGGAGACGGGGGGGGGGAGGGGGGGGGGAGGGGGGGGGGGGGGAAAGGGGAGGCTGGGGCTGGGTAATGTGGAGTGGGGGGGGGCCAGGATTGAAGGGGGGTGGGGGGAGCGGGGTGGGGGGCAGGGGGGGGGGGAGGGGAGGGCGATATTGGTGTGGTCGAGAATACCCGTCGGTTGGCGGTGGAATGGGACATGTGGGAAATGGGAACAATGAGGTGTCTATTATTGCGATGTGAGGCAATTTAGTGGGTGAGCAAAATCAGGAACCGAGACCGCAACATAGTGTTCTCGTTTGGTGTTTTTTTTATCGAGTCCATCAAAAGTATCGTAGGGCAGGCCATTTCTTCCATGAAACTTTCTGGGTCGTCGTTGTTTTTCGATCGGGTTATTTTTGGTTTTTTCTTGATTTTCGAACCATTCCTTTTTAATTTTGTCTTTTGGTAGGACAATCCAAATAATAGTTCGATTGAATATTTTTAAAATACGAATGAACAAAATTGATCTACGGTAGACAAGTAAATATATTATATTATTAGAAAGGAGAGAGAATTCACCCACCATACGCGCGAGCTGTTCATAAGATAGTGATTATTTAGCTCTGGGTGCTAATAAGAAATGGTATTGTGGAGATATGGTTTTGGGGGGTGTTTATTTGGTGAAAACACACACATTTGTGGTCGAAAATGGTACACGGTTCATTTGGTGTAGGGATAAGTTTTTTCTTTAGGATAATTGTAACCAGCGACGTAGCCGTGAATGGATGAGAAAAAGAGACAGTGGGATTATCGAATGATCGGGGAAGGGTGCTAGGAGGGAGCTAGAGCAAACTTAGGTGAAACTGCTCCTGAAAGGGCAAAACAGGGAGCTTTAGAAGAAGGTTTTAAGCACTACGCAGAGAGAGTTGTCAGGCAGGATGTTGTGAAGGGGGGGGCGAGGGACCGGAGTGAAGGGAAATAAGTTGAAAAGAAAGGAGGGGAAAGGCAGAGGAAAAGAGGAAAAAAAAAAAAAAAAGAAAAAAGGGGAAAAAAAGAAAAAAAAAAAAAAAAAAAAAAAAAAAACAAGAGGGGGAGAGGCAGGAGGAAAAAGGAGGGGAAAGTCAAACTGAGGGAAAGAAAGGGGGGAAGTTAAGAAGACAAGGAAGGAAAGGAAAGAAAGAGGGGAAGAAAAGAAGGCCAACAAAAAAAAAAAAAAAAAAAAAATAAAAAAAAAAGAAATAATCAGGAGGGAAAAAGAGCAGAAAAGAGAAGAGAGTAACAAAGGAAACTTAAGAAAAGGGAGTAAGAAAAAACAAGGAAACTCGGGGGGGAAGGAATGAGCAGCTTTCAACACAAGGAGAAAGAAGGAAGAGGGAAAGGGAGAGAAGGGCGGAGGGCAGAGGGGGGGGGGACGAGAGAGGAATCAGACAGGGAGAGGGAGGGGGGGGGGCGAGAGAGAGGCAGAGGGAAATGAGACGAAGGACGGAAAAGCAAATAGCGAGAATGAGAAAGGAAGCGAAGAAAGATGAGTGAGAAGGAAGAGGAAAGAAGCCTGAAGACGGGAGGAGAGGATAGTAGAAGGGAGAGGAAGGAGAGAAGGAAAGGAGGATTGGAAAAAGTAAGATGCAGGCGCATGACGTAAGGGTGGAAGCGGAAGTGACGTGAGAGACGGATAGAGAGCTAAGGAGCGATTAGTAAACTTCGTGACGATTAGGAGAGACGAGAGGGGGCGAAGGGGAGGAGAAGGTGAGAGGGGGTGAGAGATGAAGAGGGATAGGGACCGAGAGGCCGTGGGCGCCGAGCGTTTTTGATGGTGATTTGCCACTCGGGTTAGAACGTGGCAGCGCAGGCGGCCCGTCGTCGACTCGACTTGCATGATCATAAGAGAGCATGCCTTCAATTGCAAAACTGACCTCACTCTGGGTTAGCCTCGAAATTGCAAGGGGAGACGGAATGAGTGATCAATGAAGGAGAGGTAGGGAAAACTGGGTGAGGGCAATGATGACGTATCGAAGTTAACTCTGTGACCTTACGCGTTCTTCAGGAAAGAAGAAAGCGAAGGGAAGAGACTTGAGGAAAAGCGATAGAATGAAAGCCGAAAGAAGGGAAGGGGATAAGCGAAATGAGAAGCCGGAAAGAATAGGCAAAGGCAAAGCTGTGAAAGCTGAGGAAGAGAAGTAAGCAGCGCGAATATAGGAAGGGCGGGAATAGAGGCTATAGTAGAAAATAAGAGAAAAATGATCTAGATCGGAAATAATTTATAAAATATGAGATTTTAAAAGAATTGAATAATATTAAAGATGAATTAAATGCATGATCTTAGAGAAATAGGAATAAAATGCCGAAAGACTTGAAAAAGAGTACGGAAGGAATCGATGTGAAAGAGAACGATGAGAGAAATAGAGATGCTAGACAAGAGAAAGTGCGAGAGCGAATCACTAGCGAGACGCAGATTGGTTGATGGTAGGAGAAGGTAGAGTAGGAAATTAGCACGAAAGTAGGAACAACGGAAAGAACCTAGAGAGGACGATGAGAGGTGATCCAAGAGAGGAGTAGCGAGAAAGGAAAAGTATTCAGAGGAATAGAAGGAGAATGTAACAGTAGACGGAATAATAATAGAGATAAAAAGGAAAGTGAGAAACGATCATAGACTGAGGAGAGAGAGAGTTGAAAGGGACTAATAAGATGCAAATAGAATAGAGGAAAGAAAAGATCAAGAAGAAAGGGAAAGAAAATGACCTAGAGAATGGTTAGGAACGGCCTTCATGGATCTGCTCTCGAGATGATATTAAAAGTAGATCTGAAGATGAAGGTACAGGATCGACTGACATGAGCAGAGATGACCGGTTAAGACGATGAGATTTGTCATTTCATCGAGAATGACACTGAGATAAGGATCTTGAAGAGAACAATTCGGACACGAGTACTAAGGAAAAGAAAATAAGAAATTATAAAGGGCACGAGAGACAACTGCGAGGAGGTGGAAGAGGAAAGTAAAGAAAAAAAAAAAAAAAAAAAAGGAAAAAAAAAATAGAAAAGCAAAAGCAGTTAGCAAGAAAACGTAAGAGTCTGTATGAGAACTAAACTTAATGAAAAATAGGGAGGACCAACTGGGAAAATTGAGTGCAGTTAAGCAAAATCGAAGAAATTTAGATAGGGAATGGTATGTTTAACTACATGAGGAAGGCAGAGAAACGGAAGAGGAGTGAGAGAACTAGGGAGAGACATGTAAACATGGAATGTGCATAGAGAAAAAAGGTGAGAAGTTTACTGGAGAATACTAGAAAAAGGGAAAGAGAGTGTGACCTGTAGAGTAGTAAACTAGAGATTAGGATTTAGCAAAAAAATAAAGGAAGGGGAGAGAAAAGAGTGAGAAAATGATCTGAAGAGAAAGAAATGATGGAAAGCCCCCAAATGCTTAGACAACCACGCCCTCCCGCGTCCCAGACAGTAAAGAGAAGAAAAGAAAGAAAAAGGCAGAAGACGCCCACCCCAGGCCTCACGACCATGAGTTAAGTTAAAGAATGAGGGACCGGAACTGCAGCCAGCAATTATCCGCCCCACGGAACAGGAGATATTGGCACA
>JAHQIW010000630.1:0-186673 GCA_019055375.1 Parelaphostrongylus tenuis | reverse complement strand
ACCTTAATTTCGAGTGTTTTATCGAGGCCACGCCAAACTTCAATAGATCCTTTTATTATTATTTGAGCCAACATGTCATGTGGTCTGGTAAGGGCTCTTGTACAGCCCGATACACGTGTTTCGTCCTTCAGACTCGTCAGTCGAGCAGAACCCGTCGTCTTTCGACCTTTTTATTAGTCAGTTCTCTCGGGAGCCTGCTCTCCCTGCACAGAGATATCGAAGACGAACAGTTTACACTCTATTTTAAGCGAAATTTCCACCTAACACAGAGTGTGTACACTCGATTGCTCTTTGGGTGGTATTTTTTATAATGTTACCTTTCTTTCGAGTGTTTTATTAAGACATCTTTTTAATCTGTTGATATTTTATCGTGATCTTAATAAAACACTCGAAATAAAGGTATAATATGATAAAATGCGAGCCAAAGAGCAATCTAGTGTACAAAACTCTGTGGTAGGTAAAAATTCACTTGACATAGAGTGTAGAACGTTCGTCTTCGAAATCTCTCTATAGGTAGTGCAGGCTCCCGAGAGAAACTGATTATTAAAAAGATTGAAGGACGACGGGTTCTGCCCGAATGACGAGTCTGTAAGGGCGAAAGTGTATCGGGCTGCATAAGAGCCCTTGCCAGACCATATGACTGTTGGCTCAAATAGTAATGAAAGGATCAACTCACCGTTTGAAATTCAGGCACCATGAATACTTGAATTAGTTAGTTTACAGTAACTACAATTCCGTCTCAATTAAGCCCATGTTCTTTGAAAATAGAAACACTGTGAAGTCAAAAGAAAAACTAAACTCGAAAACGTTTCTATCACCCGTCGCCGTCGTGCGTGTAAAATAGCGGTAGTGATACGATTCACTTTGCGGCAAGACCATGTTTCTACCAAGCCACGTGCTAATCAACTCATCAATGCTCTGAGGCTAGGTTAATGAATGTTACCACTTTTTCCGGGGTCAACTCGCCCTCTACAATCCGCAAAAGCCGCTGGCTGCACGTGATCAATACATGAGAAAGATTTAGCGCGATTACTCATGATTTCAATAATACCAAGATAAGAAGGATTCGATGGTATTCCTCTGGATAATCTAAATCCCCAATGTACTGTCGAGCCTATACGAAAATCTTCTTGGATGATGGAGGAAACGATCAAGTTTGCAGGATGTGCTGGTATCCGGAAAATGTGGTATCGGGTCACGTAAAACAAATCATAAAGTATTCCCCAATGTATTGCTTTAGACTATAATATTTGCCGCTCTTAATCACAATACCACATATTTATATAAATATTCATAGATTCGTTTTCTTACATACCGCAATACTTTATGTGATTGACTCACTATACTTCATTTTCGAAAAATATGAAGCAGTATTTTGAGATGAAATAAATTTCGCGCATCTGAACTGTCGAGCCACGTTCATGTGCGCGGGTATGTGCGGGTCGTAATACCGAAGGCTTTGTTCAGGGCGTTTCAAGAGTGGTGTAATGAAATCTTGACATCGTACATATATCAACTTACGTCTTAGTGGCGTTCAGAGTGGTAAGAGGGCCACTGTGTGTCAGAAGGTGAGTACGCAATGTCTTTCAAATGATTGAAGCTTCTTGAGAGACTCATAAGCATCGTACACTTTTCTGCTTCCAGCGTTTCTCTCTTCATATCGTTTTCCATGTCCATGGAACACTGCAGTTAAACAATCCAGTGTGAGCCCTCCCCCCAATTTTAAGATTCTAGTGCTACTGTTTATACAGTCATTACTTATTCATGGCTATCTTGTAATAGATTTGTATCCTTACTTTCGCAAAAAATACAACCTAGTAGCAGTAGGGCAAATTAAT
This sequence comes from Parelaphostrongylus tenuis, assembly GCA_019055375.1. Taxonomy (NCBI): domain Eukaryota; kingdom Metazoa; phylum Nematoda; class Chromadorea; order Rhabditida; family Metastrongylidae; genus Parelaphostrongylus; species Parelaphostrongylus tenuis. Next base: position 184,835 of record JAHQIW010000630.1, on the reverse strand, counting down.
TTGAATTTTTGAATATCTCAACTCACGTGAGTTTTTATTCGCTGAATCGATGAAATTCATAGATGCTAAATTCAGGCCAAAAATTCGTTTGTGTCCACATATATTAAGTCTCCAACTCAACTTTCGAACTTGGTCCAAAAATTCAAAAATCTATCTTACCAAGTAATCGCAAGTACCAAGTAGATTAATTGAAGCATTCTCCGTGTGCCTGGATGGAGTTCTGTCAAAATCTTCCAAAACTGCTCGTCTGAAGATTGGAAATCATTGGCCAAATCACCGGTTAGCAAAGTCGGATTTTCTTCAATAGCTTCAATAATTGCTTTTCGACCAATTTTCACGCGGTATTCGGGATCTTGGTTGATGGGCAAAATCAGTATCTCCATTGTGAAACTTTGTAAACCATTTCATACGCCTTACTTCTCCACACAACTCGGCGGCCTTTTTGCACGATTGATGTTGTCAAGTGCAGTTTGAAAAATCGTGCCCAATTGAAACTCGTAAATGGTAGGTAAGTTAGGCAGTAAGTTGCGAATGACTTCCCATGACAGCTCCATTGTTGGACAAGTGTGTGAAAAAATATACTAAACAATGCACAGGAAAATTTTGCACAAAAAAGTAAAAAGGTATTTGTTTTTGTGGGAAAATTTTGCACACAAAAGTAAAAGAAGTATTTGTTTTTGTGGGGAAAATTTCAATTTCTGGATCAGGTTCGTAAACTCAGTCGAAGACCTAATATGACGCCAGTCATAACAAAAAAGGTTGAAAAAATGCTCACTTCGAAGACTAGATTCATCTTGAGTTTCACACGATTTGAACATCCTCTACTTTCGAGGCCGTCGTACTATGAGCATTTCCTATTGATAAATCAGATTCTAAGGTGCTGAAGTTCCAACAGTTTAACCTCTATGGGCTTCCATGAATGTGTTAGAAGGACAGAAATGTAAGCGATACCTAGGACCGACTATCTATTAACCTCAGCATAGTTTGAATCAATGAGTAATTTTTTTCGATCATGTTATTGTTATAGAGGTAAACATGAAATGAAAGTAATAAGCGCGTTGATCTTGAATTTAGTTAGGTTTCATAAATGAATCAGACTTATCTAGGAGGATAAACAACAGTGACTCGATACAGCGGGATGGCCACCGCGAGTCTTTGTAAAAGCCAAATACGCATTCAATCAATTCGAACGTAGTTAGATATTTGAAGGCGAGTACATGGCGCATCCCTTGAAGAACTGGTCAATCTCAAGACCCTTATCCTTTATCCCTCCATAAATGACCTTTGTTGGCAATAATATTATGTGGTACAAGAAGTGGCGTAAAGTGATGAAGAAACCGCTGTGTGTGCAAATTTAACTCTCCACTGACAAGTCCGTATTTGCTTTTGCTTCAGACTTTTAGTTTTTTGTTCCATAGCAATTTTAGCAATCTTAGTAATTTTTATTACTGAAATCAACTTATCAAAAAAGCCTTTGGACTGCGTCGTAGCAATCAGAAAATAAATTACGTTTGACCTTCGATTCTCATTACTTTCACTGCTGGCGTCTGTGTTTGGCTTTACACCAGACTTCTACTACGTATCGCTAGCTTGAAAAACGATTATCTTAGAACTAAATTTGCTTTTTAAAAAACCTTTTTGGATGCGGATTGGTACATGCACTAGATGCATGTAAACGTATAGAGGAAGTCATGATTTTATCAGATTACTAAGAGATAGCGCGCGTCCTGAATCGCCTTATCAGGATGCTTCAAGTGCCTCCCAGAAGGGAACGCTCGTCATTATTTATTTCTCCTCTGTTTCAAAAAAATATATAAGTTTTCTATATCAACATCCTAGAAAGGACATTGTTCTGCGGTTCTCATGTGTTAGCATTACATTTTCATTTTAATTGCCGAATACCCAGCTATGAAGTTTCAAACCGAGGTGATCACTTCGGATGTGAGACGCAATATTTTTATCGCGCTTACAGCGCTTAATAAAGAACATCTCAAGTTGAAATTCAGCTTCATTATCGGAACTGAACTACTGAGTGTTTTCTATTGAAAGCTACTGAGAATCCACCACAAACCTTAGTCGAGCAAACAAACGGACCAAAATTACAAAATTTTATTCACACTCTTACAGCGCACAGCTTAGGCTGTTTGAAGACCAAATGCAGTATCGAAGTCACTGTTCTTGAGGTACCGAATGACTGCTGAAGAATCACTATGAAGCCCTGAAAATTCAAAAAAAATTCGCTTGGGATATCCTCAAAGAAAATATGGTTAAGCATTTTCTCACCATCACTGCAAGCGGTCACCAGCTCTCGTAAACCGGACGATGGTATGTGATATTGTGTCTTTTACTAATTCTTTAGTAATGCGTAAAAGGTAAGTCACTTAATAGTATCTCACGAGCAGTCCTTCTTCCAAACTTGAGCGAGGATGGTAAGTTATATTCAAAATTGATGGCTGGCATTACGGTAACTTTGCCTTTCTCACAGCCAATTAGCTACTTATATGGGTAAGATCACCGGTGCGTTGTCACACACTATGAATAAGTTCTGTTAATTAATATTATTTATTCGTAGCAGCTGATGAACGGCTCTCAGAAAGACGAAATCGCCGCAACGTAAGCCACAGATTTTGACCAATCTCGTGCAAGCTACAAAACGGACAGTTTGTGAGACCACTTTGAATCACAAAGCCAAGTTTTAATTGGATCGGTCCTTTGATTCACTTGGTAGTGCTTTAGAGACTTTTCTAATCTTCCCTTTTTAAACGTTCACTTAGTATTATTATTTTTTATTCTACATGACCCGTCCTCACATTTTACTGGCGTTGACACCCAATCACTTCTGACACTCGAGTTTCTTCACATTCATCCCCCTTCAAAATTTTTGAACTATTCATGTGCTGTTTTGACTACTGCTTGAGAATTTCGCTTTCTTCAAGGATGACGAAGAATACTGACTGCTAAAATCTTTCAATTTCGGACGAGCCCAAGCTAATGCGCTCGGTAAGTTAATCGTTGATTGATTGCAAGAATCGCACTCCCTCCTCCCTCCTTTCTTCCCTCCTTTTCCCATATTTATGATCGACTGAGTACTCTTTATCTATTTGAAAGAATTCTCTATATCTGTTTAATTCTATGTTTTTTGCACCACTCACGTGCAGCATGTTCATGCCCGCACATTCTTGTCTTGTAATAGTTAGTCATCCTCTCTTGAAAACCTTCTACTTTATCAGATGAGAATACGCTTCAAGCATTCTACCTTCAACTGATTGCCATCTTTATACGTAGAACGCCTGCTCCGCCCTATAGCCCTTCTCACCTGTACGGTAACGCGAATAAACCGGAACTATTCTCCTGTGTCAAATATGCTGAATAAGCTTCATTGACGCGAGCTGAATGTAAACCTTTACGCAAGTTATGTTCACGTTGCTTGTCAAAAATGTGCGCAGCATGGTCAGTCATTATCCTATTAGATTGAATGCTGCTCTTACACTCAACTCACTTCAGAAAATTCTTTTTTTTTTTGATTGAGCTTTTTAATCGCAGAATGAGTATTGGCTGTCGTCATGTGTTTGATTTTTTTCAATGAAAACTAATGATTGAAACTATTTTTTCTTTTACATATATATATATTTATTTATATATATATTTATATATATATATATAGTATTTAATCCGGCATATGCATCAACCAAGTTCCTGACGTATACGCTAAGGCAGGAGTAATCTCTAAGTCGAAAAGTGACGCAGACGCGATCGTTTTGTTTCCTTCACTGCATCCTGCTCTTAATGCTCCCAAGTCGCCCGCTTCCTTCTGCTCATTTCTGGAGCTCACTCGTTCATCATACTGACTTCCTGACCTTGATAGACGTAACTGTTGCAATTTGCAGTAGTTGGTGCATTAAAGTGTAGAGTACGGGTTAGCAAAATAATTACTAACTCGAAGTAGAATGCTCGAATTTGCACAGGAATGCCACGAAGGTTTTCTACCTTAGGCACGGAGCACAGTTTTATTTTTGAGTTTTAAATGTTCATAGCAATAATAACAATACAATATAAGCAATCTGACGATATCTAACTGATTGTGCAGACATGAGCGGAAGATCTGGGGCCCTGGATCTTTCCCGTTTACGTGGGGGTCGCGTTTAGATGCGACGACAACAGAAGCTCTGTCCAATCAAGCGTTGCTTGGGTAGTTGAACAGCCCGTCTCGCACTGATAGTGCAGGTCCCAGCATAGGAAAATTGTACTGGTTTAGCAGCTTTGTTCTCTGGAGTCCCGAGGTAAGCCTAGCGTGCGCTAACTCTGGTGGCCACCACATTACAGCAGTCACCCGACCCTTATAGATCAGAAGGAATAGCCACTTTGCGACTTATAGCCACCAAGAGGGTGGTCATTTCTGGTACAGTTTACTCTTTGGCTGGGCTTTCCTGGCTTCTTTTCAGCTTGAGTAGTGGTCCTGTTGAAAGGTTGAATCCCTGCTGTACTGTGTAATAACTTGAGCCAAAATTTCGAGTAATTTGGTTGAGAAGAAATAGATGTGGTAATCATTGCCTCTGCTTCCACCTGTAATATATTCCTCCTAGAGCAATAGCTCTGTGGAAGCATGACTTTAGATTGTTGTTTGCCATACGCCAGACATTATAAATAACAGCTGTGCTCCCACGTATTGTGACGTCGCCCATGGGGTAGTTGGATATGCAATTGAACTAAAAATTACGTTGGTGATAATGCCCACACCATTTATAAGTACGCAAACTCATCTGTGCGATTGTTAACAGTGTTTCACGTGTACGTCGATCCATTCCTTATCTCTCTGATTCAGGTCTTCTCCTTAGATCATTAAGATTTCGAATCTAGGTGTTGTCAAAATAAACGAGTTTTGTGTTACCTTGAACTGAGTCGGATATAAAGGGGATATCTTTGATTTTTTAAGGAAAAACTCTCTTTCTTAACGATGAGCTATTATCAGTCCTTGAGCTATCCTTTTCTTTAATTACAGCTCTCACGAGGTTGGCACTTCTCCTTTCTCAAAATTTGATGTGTAACGTTTCGGCGCCCCTGCTTTGTCAGAGCTTAGACGTACATATAGTACCATATCTGAATACCCGTTTAATATTAACTAAAATACCAGAAATAAAAAATCGAAGTCAAGTCAAGTCGAAAGAACCGAAGAAAATATCAGTTTCGTTATAAAAATTTTGCATTTCCTTGTCCATGCTGTGGTTCAGAGAGAGTCGGACTGATATGCTATTAGTCTTGAGCATTCTGTTGTCTGTGCTGGTATAGCACATCCTTGTAAGAACAGGTGCGACGTAGACGGATACTTTATCGTTCTGTTTGACTGTATGCGTGTTATTATGTGTGCTGGCAAGGGATCTGCGTGGGATTGTTGAGGATCATTGCTAGCCCTTCATAAACTACGACATGACGATGGGGTGAGCATCCACTAATTTGTACGATGCTCCAATATGCTTCTCCTGCTTCGAAGCCAGTGCACGTTCCGGCCGAACACTTGCATACTAATTCTTCACGCATGCATATTTGGTCGTATTCAGTATTAGTAGAGGCTTTTATTGGTTCAAGACTGATCTCAATTGTTGTTTGAACTACTGCGTCTTGTCATGTGCCAAACGGATCACTGTACGTGGGTCCATATCCGGTCTATTCTGGTCCTTTTTGACCTGCTGCTATCACTGAACGTGTGCTTCAATATCTTTTTTGATACCGAATAATGTAATTGAATTTTATAGTTTAGCAACCCGTTTTCCACGATTCTTCGTATCGCGATCGTCGTAATTCGTATTTTTTAATCGCCTATGCTTCCCAATATCTCACTTGTACGGCTGCTTATAGCGCAATAATGGACATGACGCCTAATTCCGATTGTGCGAGGCAAATACTTCGATTTTTTCAGCGATTTGACCAATTCATAAAGATAACCGTTAGTGTTTTTTCGTCAAAAGCATAGCGGTGCTTCTGGTTTTGCTCAGCGTCTTTCAGATGTTCATTTGATGAATATTTCTTCCCTCCTGTATCTAGTTTCTTTTGCTTCTTGATTTCTCCTAGGTGCGACGAAATTAATAAGTTGGCAGATCTTTTGACGATTCGTTTGTTTGTCAGTCTGACGTCCGCCCTTGAGGCAAATCTGATTGTTTTAATTTCACTATGTAACCGATTTTCCATGTAATCCGAGATTCGATTGGCCCATAAATTAAGATTGCTGTGTCCATGGTCAAAAAAAACATGGTGTGCCTTTTGTGTGATTTTCAAGAACTATTCGGATACTGCTGACTTTAGATGATCTCAAATACAGTTCTATTAAGTAGTTCTTGTTAGCAGGGCTCGTTTGACCTCGACTTCTGCTGTAAGTGGTTTCTAACTCCGTCTACACTGGAACTTTTTTACAAAACTTTGTGAAAGGCATGTTTTGCGGATTTTATGAAACGTTCGTAAAACGCTTTCTGTCACGAGGCATGCGATGTGATTGCCTTGCATCTTGATATCCTGTGCATTTTGCTGCTTGTACGTGGCTTCTATTATAAGGCAGCCGAGTTCTGATAGTTCCGATGGCAACTTATTGTTCAGGGTGTTTGCTTATCTAATACTTTTGATGAGCTACTACGGATGCCACTTCTAAGCATAAGCTGCAATACTTCAATATGGCTGTGTGATCGTATCACTTCAGATAATGTTATTTCACGTTTTGTTCAGTGAATCCATTTCAATTTTATCTTGATGACTCCATATGTGTTCGTATATGCTTTGCTCTCCGAACTTGTGAGATGTTAACCTAGTCGAATATGAATTTTTCAATCGCAAAGTTTTGATCTGAATGTGATAAATAACTGGTTGACTCCACTGTCAAGTGAAACGTCCACTATCTCTGTTGTCTTAATGGGGTTTAAAACTGTTGTTTGTGCTGTCAGATACTGTAGTGTAAATCCATGCTGCTTGGTAGTTTGAAGAACAGAATGTCGCTTTGTATCTCTTTGGAGTACTGTATTGATTACAGACGGGATTCTCTTCTTTCTCGTCAAGAGATTTGTGGTTTTGAGGGAGTTTTCGATTTTTCCTATAAAAGGCTTTTTTGTCTTGCTGGGGATTACGTTTGCTTGGGGGCTACTAGTGCCTACAAATGGAAGTATGGTGTCCATCTTTATGACTAGGAGGGAGCAAATAAAAATCCAGTCTCGCTCGTTGCAGAAGATTTTTTCATGGGAGTTATAAAGACCATGAAAGCCAAGACTCGAGGCTACAGCCCCGCGTTGCCGGTTTTTCAGAACACCCCTTTCTAATGCTGTAACATTCGAAATAAAGCCATGTATCTAACCCCCTTTTTTTCTCTTATCTCGCTTATATTTCGCTAGACAAAACACTCAGATTGCTAGCACTCAAACTATAGCAAAAGCTTCAAAAAACACAAAAATGTGTTTGCTTTTCAAAGGCTCTATTGATCTTTTGATTTCCTGGGCTCTTGCTTTGCGCTTTAGAACTCGCCAGAAAGACCTCTTATTTTAGACTATTAGTGATCACCTGATAGCATAATGTTTTCTGATTCTAACAATGTGCTTATTATGGAAATACGGTTTAGCAGGGAAAATAAGTTCAAGATTTACATATTTGATAACGTTGTTTACAGGCTATTCGACAAGGCGGCCGTGGCGCGGGCGTGGCAGGGCGGGGTGAGACGATCGACATTTTGTTATAATTGAAAGTTTCTCCTCCGTTTTAAAAGTAAGTCCACATAAAATGATGGGCTAAGATACCACTAAGATTTCTCTGCACACTGACAAGATTTTCGGCTTCCAGCGAATATACGCGTGATAAGAATGAAGGCAAAAGGCGAGTGTGATACATAATTTTTGATCTGGATGCTACAACGTTATAAAAGGGTGTTTTAAAAAGCCAGCGGAGTGATGCGATAGCCTCAAGTGTCAGCTTTTGAATGGTTGCTAACACTCTTATGAACAATTCCTCTCCGGCGAATGAGATCGGTTTTTCATTTACACTCTCTTACTTTGAAAGAACCGAGAAATCTTCGTAGTATCATAGTCCATCGTTTTATCTGGAGCTTTTTTCGAAACGAGGGAAGAATTCTCAATTGAAAAATAGAATATCTGTCGGCTCTCCTCGTCCCATCTTTGTCACGCCCCTGCCACGGCTATCACCTTATCGAATAGCCTGTAGGCAACGTTACAAAAGATGTAAAAGTCGTTCTTATTTTCCTTGCTATAACCGCATTTCCAGAAATTAAGTACATCACTAGAATCAGAAAACATAATGATATCAGATGATTACTAATAGTCTAGAGAAAGAGCTCTGTCCTGGCGAGGTTTCAAAGCGCAAATCAAAAGACCACAGGAGATCAAAAGATCAAAAGAGCCTTTCAAAAAGCAAGCACATTTTTGTTTTCTTCAAAGCTTGTGCTATAGTTTGAGTACTAGAAATCTAAGGAAGGAGTTTTGTCCAGCGAACTACAAGCGAGATAAAAAAAAGCACGTGGTTCTATGAAAAATGATTTTATTCTGAATGTTACAGCGTTATAGAAGGGTGCTTTGAAAAACAGGCGACGTGAGGCGGTAGCCTTAAGTCTGAGCTTTCGAATGGTCCTCCTACTAAAAAATTTTATGCAGCGAATGAAATCGGTTTTCCATGTGTTGCATCGTAATTAGAAAGAACCTGAATTTGAACTTGAATGGAAATAAAACTTGTTACTGGTGGTGCAATGTATGGATCATTGTGGTGCTTTTTGTGCTTTCTACTTTATTTTCTAGATTACAAGGCATGGAAAAGTGGTCTCCTGCTTTTTCAAGTTACTCCAGTGCACATTCTATGTTTATTTTTATGGCCTGCTTCAGTCCCTCTGATGCTGTAGTGTGCAGCATGGCCGATATCCCATGTTTTAGAACGTCTTTCCGTGTCATCTCATTGCTGGCATCGAGATCTATCTAAAAAGCTCTTAGCTTGGCTGAAATGATCAAAAGCGCACAGAAGGCGCTGTATTCCGTACGTCGAATACCTCAGGGGACTTCCTGCTGGAGTGTTCACCTTATTTTCAGGCGTGTTTAATGAGGATTTAAGATGCTTAACCGATTTCGTTAAAATTTCACGCGAGAGAGGAGGGTGTTTGACATTATTTTCTCTTATACAGCGAATCACGTATTTGCACGTAGCTTTTTACAATGAAGTTGTCCGTGCTGATGCTTGATTCTTCGAGCGTTGCTCACTCCTTGGAGATCGAATCGACTGATGCAGTTGAATATGAGAAATAGTGACGCTGATTGGCTTGTCCAATGCGCCGAATGTATTATTCGGTGAAAAGGGATAGCAGAGTAGTAGCGTCGTCTATGAGTTTGTTGCGCTGCGCATTGAGTTCCACTCGAAGTGGTCCATGCACCAATTGTGTAGGTGATTGAATTGACGAAACTGTAGCAGTAGGGAATAGCGAATTCGTATCCAGGTTCGATAGGAAGGCCAATGCACCGAATATAGTTCTGCATTAGAGTATAGAGTTTTGAGACAGCCGTCACCACATAATAAATATTAACTCGAAGTAGAAGCCTTGGTGTGCACGAGTCTGCGCGGGATGCGGGGAGTCTTTCTCAACGTAGACATGGAGAACAATCTCACGCTCTAATTATGAGTGTTTATAAAAATGATAACAATACAGTATAAGCAACCTGGCGATATACAGTTGAGATACTAGGCATGAACGAAGTTGGGCAAATAATTGGAACACTGGAGGCACAGGAACCCTAGAACACTGGAATATTCTTACGTTGGGCACGGATTCACGACAAAGGCTCTATCCGGTGAGACGCTACGCTAAGTATACAAGCCACGTGGTTGATAAAAAGTGTAAGCCACGAAAGGTTACAGGCGCATAAGTGATGGGAAAGAAAGTTCAAAGCACAAAATGTTACGTGCACACTCCGACTAAAAAGCAATAAAATAACTGATATTAGAAGTTTATGTGAAAGTATGTGACAGCCTGAGCGGAACTTGAGCAAATCTAATTAAGAAAAGATAGGAATACGTTAACCACTAGTAAATAGTTAATGTAGCAAACTACCGAAAATATAAAGAAGCTATTCGAGACACCAGTTACTTTAGTAATCATTCCGTTAAACGTAAATGGAGAGCTCAAAACCAATCCGTTCCTCATGAGCATCGTTTTTCTGAAATCTAATAAGGAAGCAATCTTTCTCTAAACGCGGCCGAGTTCGGACAGCATTCGTTCCGCCTGGCTGATGCTTAGTGTCATAATAAGGACGACGCCCGCCAAGCAAGGATGGTGTTATCGTTGGCTATCGATTTTAACTCTAATGCTGTCCTATCTTATCATCATATGATGTTCGAGAGAGTGGCAGTGAATAATTCTGCCGAGATTATATCGTCTTGTCAAACCTTCCTTCTTACTACGATAGTATTACCGTTAAAGAATCCTGATATTTTGTGAAATTTTTACATAGCTTACGAAGAATCATCATACACTGAGTAGGAACGCCCTGATTGCCCTTCTAAGTGAGACAGAGCAGTCTCTTGTGTTCTTAAGAAACTTGAGATTTCTATTCTTATTCTTTTTTAAATTAACTTCATCTCATTCTTTATTCTTATTCTTACTATTCTTAAAAAACTTGAGAGTAGGGGAAAGATTCTTAGGAAAAATAAGAATGAGTCTTGTTACATCGTGAATTTTGTCTCTAGTACTAAGATGCTTTCAAAACCCTTGCTTATTCACGTGGCTGTCGTTCGTCCATTGTTGTGTCAATCCTATTCAAATGACTCGAGTGAAGAGGTTATAGACGTTAGATAGCAAGAATGGGTGATAACTGCTGATATCGTGAAGGTCTCCCTTATTTAACAGTGACAGGGTCTTACTGGTTTTTTATTCATTATGAACCAAGCATTCCGACACGTAGGTGAAGTGCAAAGCGAGTTCGCTGAAAAGAGTTGGCGAGAGGTGCTTTAGCTGTTAGATCATATCCACTCCAAATCTGGTTCTGTTCGGTTCCTCACAAACAAAGTACCATGTCGGATTTCGTAAGCAATACTGATGGAGCGAGAAATCCGTTCTTTCCATAAGACAGTAGGAGGACGCGGCTATCTAAAAAATTCAACTATTTGTATTGGATAATATTTGCCATTACTTTTCTGAATGCTGCAACTGTTCCATTGTGGGCTCGAAGTGCAATGATTTTGATTTTGTAACTGATGAGACTTATGTAGGCTATGCAAATGCTCTATCCAGCTTCCGCAGCTTTAGCCATAAGTGCTGTGCGCGTCAATGTGACATTCTCTAGGCATTCTTCTGAACTCAATTGTCACATTGAAATCTCCAACGAAATTTGGAGACTGTATTCTCTTCTTCAGAGAATTCTTATAAGTCCGCAAAGAACACCGACTTTGTCTTTGTCACAGCTTGATGGTCGTGCGTAAACAACAACAATGGTCAGATTCGGCTTTGATCCCATTGCTCAAACCGTGATCGTCCGATACGGGTTGTTTGCTATTGAAAGGAATCGATGTGATTTTGAAACTTGTTTTACCAGATCGTCAACACCGCCGATGCCTTTACTATCACAAGTTTCTAATAGACATTCTCCTGCGGTATCAAGTGTGGAATGGGAGACGCCTTCTAGTCTCGGTCAGGTCGACGATATCGTACGTTAACCTACCTGTTTGCATTACTAGGTTGTTTTTGGAGGATTCGTATGCATGTGTACGTGTATTGTAGGTATAGATCGTCACCTTAGTCCGTCGCGAGTATAGCAGTATGGTTCGGCCTTGAAATTTTGAAAGGTTAGGTAAAAGTCTGTAAAAATGCTCGTAACTTTCTTGAGTGTCAGCCATTTTTTGTGTTTTTGGGCTCATTTGCGACCTGTCTTCTCCCGCGTTTATTGGTTTATAATTTATCTACTTCTTTCAAGATGGAGTTAACAAGCGAACAATAGGCTGTTGATGATGCACGAATGGCTGTTGGGTTCAAATGCAGCGGTGGCAAGTGAACGCATTAATCTGGCTTGGAGTGAAGACACAGTTGGAATCGATCTTATACCGGAGAAGTGGCAGGAAGTGCTTGAAGTTGAAGGGGAGTATTTTGACTACTAGTTTTGTCTTTGTTCGGGTGTAATAGGTGCAGGTGTGATAGGTGATATGAAGAAAGCCTTTGATTCAGTGGAAACAGAAGCGGTTATAGATAACCAAGGCATTCCTATTGGGTACATAATAATTCTTCGTGAACTTTACGAAGATTTCATCACCAAAATGTTTCCATTCTACAACAATATCACCATTAACGCAAGAAGGGGGTTCGACAAGGAGATACAATTTTGCCCAAATTATTCACTGCTATCTTACAAAACGTTTGCGAACATTAGAATGGAACGATATGCGAGTGAAAATTGACGGTCGACAATTAAACCATCTTCGCTTTGCTGACGATATCGTCCTCATAACACCAAACATCAGCCAAGCGGAACGAATGTTGACCTATTTTGACAATCCCTGTGGAAAGATTGGTCTTTATCTAAAATCTAATGAAGACGAGTTCATTAGGAATGGATGGGTTTTGAATGCACCATCCACGCAACGGATCGAAAATCTCCGAATGCTCCAGTCATGTCTATATAGGTCGTGAAATCAACATGATGAATGATCTAGCTCCGGAATTGAGCAGGAGGGAACGAACAGCTTGGGGAACATTTGAGACTATGGAAAAATGTAATGAAGAGGACAAAGAACGTCCGACTCCGTGCCCACCTTCTCGACTCGACGATTATCGTTGCCCTAACGTATGCAGCAGAAACCTGGTCGCTACGTAAGCAGGATGAAAGATCACTTGGCGTTATTGAACGCGCAGTCGAAAGATCGATGCTAGGAGCATTCTGTATATCGCAAATGAGAGAAAGGATCCGAAGTACCGACCTAGGTCAACGATCGAAAATCAGAGACGCCGTTCTACACGCCAGGATATCGAAGACAAGGTAAGCCGGACACGTGATGCGCTTCAACGACAACCGATGGAGAAGAGCCGTTACCGACTGGATTCCCCGGGACATCAAGCGCTCTACAGGAAGACCACCGACCCCTTGGTGCGATTTCTTCACGAAAGGCTTAGAAGAAAAATATGATTCTTAGCGAATCCTTGCAGCGAGGAGAGCTTACTGGGCTGCTCTTGCATTAGGAAGAAATGGAAGTTTGTAGATACCAATCGACTGTACAACACTGCCCATTCAGTGAGACTTTCACTTGATGGAAGGTGTAGAATGTTCGTCTTTGCCAACACTATATGCGGGGCTGAGTTCCCCGAGAGGATTGGCTAAAGGAGACAAAGGGTACCGCCCGACTGTGGAGACACTGTCAAGGTCGAAACACGTGAATCGGGCTCTAAAAGTTGCTCTATAACAGACCACATGCATGGCTTAAAAAATGCAGGCATAATGAATTGGGGCGTGGTTTTATGAAAACACTCGAAACGAAAGGTTTAACAATACCCTCTTTCGATTAATTAGGTATTCAACGAAACGATAGGTGACACAGGTGGTCTGCATTTCAAGCGCGCTTTTGATGTCACTGTAGATAGCATTGAGACCTCAAAATCATCTTCAATTAGTGGATTTTGACATAAATAACGTTAACTTGTGCTCTTACACGGAAGATTTTCTCAAATCTTTGCTAGATCAATATGAACATTTGTTAAAGTCTAAGACAGGGATTTGAACCATGTGAGATCAAATACGCGATCATATAAGCGCTAGTAATGTTGATTTCACCGATTTTTACTCACTCAAAGTCATTTTGTGATAAGAACAAAAATTTGAATACTCTATTCATGGCAATATTTCTATGCTTTGTGATATCAACTTCGGTTTTGCCTCAATCTTCAAACGTTCTCACTAAAATAGGATTAAAAAGTGTGACACTCAAAACTAGATCACTTTTTTGGTTTTTTTCTCACACGATTGATGTCTTATATTGTGCGAATCGCAGCACTTTTTCATTCTATTCGTTTCTACGCATCCAGTCATCATAAGGTCTTCCGACTTTGCGTGCTGCTCTAGCTGATGCTTGAGGATTCCATATTTTTTCTATAAAAATCGTAGAATGCTATACGAACTGACTGCGCTTCAAATCTTGTTTTTAACTGTACTGGAAAGTTCCTAGTTTTTTACCAAAGGCAGCTTCGTGTGAACTCTTGCTCGGAGTGCGGTTTTAGTAGCGATGTAAGAAGCTAGACCTTTTTTTATTTGGTCTTTGCCGGTTTATGGAGGTGAACTGAAACTAGTCCTTCAAAGCTACCTTCAAGACATAGATGTTTTATCATTTATCTTTTTCTTACAGTTTTTTTTTGCCAGATTCCCGAGCACAACTCATAAACTTTCTAGAGTGTTGTTCATAAACTTAAAGTGCAAAATGTGGCCTTCAGACCGGTTTAAATAGGTCCAAGTACATTTAATTTCCGCACATGTCTCTTTCTATTCGTTGCCTATAACCATGAGTCTCTTTGTAATTTAATTAATCTTGTCCACAATGTATACGTCGTATTACGGGAAAACTTTGAAAGATATAGAAAAAAGCGCTTTTAACTATTAAGTTCGGGAAAGGTGCCACTGTTTCTCTCTTTTTCTAACTCTCTCTCTTCCTCTCCCCTCTCTCTCTCTCTCACTCTCTCTCCTTATCTCTCCCTCAGTCACCTCGATTCAGGTCTTAAAAATATGGCAATAATTTAAACATCGTTTTAGATGGAATTGTTTGCTGGAAAGCCATTGCTCGGTCCCGATGGTTCTGAAATCGATGCAGAAAAAGCTCTCAAAGGAAAGGTATTTCTTTGGAATGAATTTTTCATTCAAAGGCTTCATAAGAAGAGTCTGTTTGCTGAGCTTTTAAATCAAAGTTTCTGTTATTACTGCCATGCTTTGACGTAAAATCAAATGTTTTATTTGGTTAAAATCCTAAAATTTTTACATTGTGTGCTGGTTACTTTGTGTTTTGATTGCTTCTTTACTTCGGGTTCACCGCTTACGATTTGGATCACGTAATTCGAAATTTAAATGCTTATATGATAACAGCAAATTATATTGAAAGGTGTGCGTACTTTATACACGGGACCGATGGTAAAATGGGGGCTACTCTTATACGGTAGAGAATAGTCTACATATTAGTTTTTTGGCGATTGATTTGTAATAAGCCTCGCTCTCAGTTATACAATGCTTATTTAAATGAAGGATTGTAAACTAAAAGGATTAGGAGACGTTTTGAATAGGATCTTTTTCGTTGCTTAACATTGCTTGCCGTATTCTGCTTGAGTTCTTTTGCAGATGATAGCGCTCTATTTTTCCGCCATGTGGTGTCCTCAATGCCGTCAGTTCACGCCGAAATTAACTGTAAGTGATTGAGCGGTTTGCGGATTTTTCATTTCTAATTACCTTATGATGTCGTCTATGTTAAATTCACTGGGTAATCAATATGAGATTGACTCCAAGTGAAATCGTTGAATGGGTGATTCCTGCAAGTATAAACAAATCCTACAAGAAAAGTAAATCAGATTATGTATGTCTTAGCGATTCTACAAGGCACTTAAAGATGGTGGTAAAGAGTTCGAGATTATTTTGGTGTCACGTGATCGCGAAGAAGAGGATCTAAAAGTGAGTTTAAGGCGATAGCGTCAGATCATCAATGTGAACCACATATGAGAACTAATAGAATCCGTTTAGGAGTATTTAACCGAGCATTGTGGAGGTTGGTTAGGAATTCCATTTGGAGACGACAGAATCAAGTAGGGCTTTTTTTTTCTTGAGGGAAATGAGCTTTAATCTGATATACACCATCGTCCTAATCAAAAAACAGTCATTTGTTTAAAATAGATGAATCACAAATGTTATATATTTTTACGTCAATCATCAATGTACCCATATCGGCTAATAAATACCATTTAAGATATTGCACACGAGAGCCGCTTACTGTGTTCTATTGGACTGTAGAATGCATAGAACAGCATCGAACTCATTCTGTGATCTTCTAATCTTTCATTGTCATTGGCAATGAGGAGTTTATAGGAAACTACAGACTTTTGTCTCTGAAAAGCATACTTCTATCATACCTTTCGTTTCGAGTGTTTTCTTAAGACCACGCCTAAATTTCAATATGCATGATAATGATTTTTTTGAGCCACGCATGTGGTCTGTCATAGGGCAATTTATAGAGCCGAGTACACGTCTTTCGACTTTGACGGTCTCATCAGTCGGGCGGCCTTCGTCTTTTGGCAATCCTCTCGTGGTGCTCCAGTCCCCCATACCAAGAATAGGCGATGACGAATATTTTACACGATCCATCAAGTGAAGTTATCACTGAATGTAAAGTGTACACTCGAATTCCCTTGGCTGGTATCATTAATCATACCTTTCGTTTCGGGTGTTTTCTTGAGACCGCGCTCAAATTTCAATTTGCCTGATAATCATTTCGCCTACTCGCCTTCGCCTACTCTTATTATGGGGGACTGGAGCACGCCGAGAAGATTGACAATAGACAATGGGTACCGCCCAACTGATGAGGACTGTAAAAGTCGAAGCGCATGTATCCGGCTCTATAAGTTCCCCTATGACAGTTCACAAACGTGGCTCGAAGAATGATCGACAAGCGTACTTTTAGTTGGGTGCCATGGTGGGGAATATCGGGCATCTTATCAGCTCGAGTGACCTTGTCGTGGTGAAGCCCAGCTGTATATTACAGTTTAGCACTATGCAAAAGTTCCACCTGAATAGAATGGTGACTTATTTCAAGACGAATCATGTTTCGAATAGAACGCAACTACTCGATGTTGAAGTCATGATGCTGTTTTCACATTTTTTTTTGACTACATCCTCTCCATTCTTCTCAGAGCACCTTATAATTCTTCACTACTTTGTGATGAACTAAGTTTGAGAAGAATGGTGGAGTAAAAATAACTGTTTTAGCATAGCACTAAAACAATATTTTGACTTTATTTTTTTGCCGAATTCATTATTAGGAACATAATACAGTGTGAAATATAATCATAAGAGTGCTGAGATACCAGCACCAGCAAGACTTCGAATCTGAGGTGACTTCGAACACCTGACTACCCTTTGCGAAGCTCATCAATTTTTCTTCTGCATTATCAAGTCCTTTTCTTTGTTTTGCTCTCATCCGTGTTTCGACCTAATCGGTGGTTGTTAGCAATAACGCGCCAATGGAAATGATCTAGGAAACAGACAGAAACGAACTCCAGTCATGCTGAAGCCGTGATTGAAGTCGCAATCTGCTGAGCGGTGGGAAAGGACAGTCACGGATTTGAAGTCACCTCAGATTCCAAGTTTTGCTTGTATCTCACCGCTCTTCTGCTTATTACAGCGATAACTTATGGCTTTATACAAGTTTATTTCGTTTTTAGAGAGTTCCTCGAGAAGTATGAAGTACCAACGATACCTGCGCTGAAGGTGCTGAAAGCTGATGGTTCCGTTCTTATTGAAAATGCAAGAGCTGAGGTGACAGTGAGTGACTACTATTAGCATATCTGCAAGGACGCCTGATATGTCGAAGCGTCCCTATGGGACAATGCCTAATTTTTGCCTAACTGTTTACAACTCCAATGGAAGTCATACAGGTGACCCGCAAGGAAGCTACCTCCGATTTTCGTTGTATAATGAAGTTTTTCTCTTTGCTTTAGGAAAATTTCTTCGCTTTTCTCATTCTATGTACGCTGCATGTTCCTCTATGCACCTAACATGATTTTGGTGCACTGTAACTCTTGCACAAATGTGGCCGACCAATCAATAGTCCATGGTTTGATCTTGTGTTCGAGGCTCCCCAAGCCTTTCGTTCGTCCCGGATCGTTGATTTGGTGCCAGACTCGATTGAGAGGGTAGCAGCACTGACTTGGTACATCGGTAGGCTACCGTGAGTCATTATAAAGGCCAGATATGTAAAACAGTCACTTTGAACGATGCTATTCAGGAACGAATTCTTAGCGCACCTCTCAGAGAACGATTGACGTCGAGAGCTTTCTTTGAAAACTCTTGTTGAGACCATTTCTCATTAGAACTATTTCTGCTTTCCTTCTCTTTAGCGCACAAGTCGTATTTTCAGACCTGGCTCAAGAACAGCAACACGTGAAAATATAAAGGCTTTTTGTATGAATTTCAATTATCCACGATTATTCCGGTTGATGTTTTAAGTATGGGGAAATCACTCAGCATATCACGTAAATGACGCGGTTAATTTCACACCCAACCACGGTAGAAACCAGTTTTTTCTTAAGCAAAGTGACGTTCTTATGCGCAGTGGATCTCCATAAATACTACAGACAGTCCACCACATTATGCGCATAGCGTATTTGAGATATGTCAAGGAGGAACTTCGCTCAACGAGAAAAATTAATGGCTGTCATGTTATTTATTGGCTGAAAAACTTCCTTATTCGCCGAAATTTTACTTTTGTACCTGACTTAGTCTCTCTGTTAAACTGAAATTTGATGCAATTTTTTTATTTGCTTCAGCGACGCTTTGCATAGCTTTCCTTCTACTGAAAGCATAGCGGTTTACCATAACTATATTTACTTATTTTTTCGTTTTTCAAGACTTAAGCATTATAATATGACTATGTTGAAAATTTTGATGTCTGAACTTCCGAAAAGGATTGTTCAACAATCTTGGCTGCGAATTTTAACTAGTTCTGATTGAACAGGAATGGAAATTTGGTTTGATTACTATGACTCCACTGGCTTCTTTTTTGAAAGAAAATTTCAACTATTTAATCTATATGTAGAGAGTTGGAGATGATGTTAGAGAGCGGCGTTAATCCAGGGCCGTATGTGTGGAGACAAAAGGCACCGTTACGCTGGTATATATCATGTCTTTCATAAAATAAGCTGTTTGCACCTACGATAATACAGTAACGCACTGAATTCTGAGTTTTGTTTCGGAAAACATTATATGGAAGTTTGATTTCAGGAAAAAGGCCGCGACGATCCTGTTCAATTATTCGAAGAGTGGCAGAAAAAGCTGTGAAGGCACGGGACAATTTTTCCGCGTAATGTTATCCTTGCCATATTGGTCTCTTCGTTGAAGTATTCTTGAATAAAACACATACCCTTCAAATGTTTTTTTATAAACTGCCTAACAAAAAATGCAAGGAACACAATTGACATGATTTATTTGCAATGCAGTTCAAAGATATAGGAGAACAGCGGAATGATTAGTGATGCCGTTCGTCAGAAAGCAGGCTGCTGATTCAACACGCTCCCTCAAGCTCTCGCAGCCACATGGGTACGCCTTGGCTCTGTTAACTTTAAGATTCCAAAGAAATTAGGCTCCATTGGCATTCTAAAACATTCCTAAGAAAGACGAAATCCTTGAGCAATAGTCAAAGCAACACGTAAAATGTTGAAAAACTTTTGTGTAAGGTGAACTCGGCGAAGCTAATTGAATGAAAAAGTACTGGAATCCGCAAAGTAGATGTGGTTACGGTTGATGTAAGCATTAAATCTCTCATAACTTTCAGCATTAGAGCGTTGAACACTATATTTATTGATCAGAAGTATTTGAAATTGCTTAACAACACTATCACATCACATCAAGCATCAGCCAAGCGGAACGAATTTTGGACGATTTCTACAATGCCTGTGGAAATATTGGTCTTTAACTAAATATATCAAAAACGATGTGCATGAGGAACGGAAGGGTTCTGAATGCCCCATTCACGCTCAAGGAACGAAAATCTTTGAATGCCCCAGTTATGTCTATCTGGGTCGTGAAAACTTCATGATGAATGTCCTAGCTCCAGAGTGAGCAGGAGGAAACAAACGGCTTGGAGGACGTTCAAGAGCATGAAGATGTAGTGAAGAGGACAAAAAAAAATCCGACTCCGTGTCCACCTTTTCACTCGACGATCATCCCTGTCCTAACGTATGCAGCAGAAACTTGGTAGCTACTTAAGCAGGATGAAAGATCACTTGGCTTTATTGAACGCTCAGACAAAAGGCCGATGCAGGAGTATCCCGTATGTCGCAAATGAGAGAAAAGATTTGAAGTTCCGACCTACGTCATCGATCGAAGATTAGAGACGCCGTTCTACACGCCAAGATATCGAAAATAAGGTGGGCCGGACACATGATACGCTTCAACGGCAACCGATGGAAGAGAGCCGTTACCGAGTGGATTCCTCGGGACATCAAGCGCTCTACAGGAAGACCACCAACGCGTTGTCCAATTTCTTCACGAAAGGTATAGAAAAAAGTTATGATTTTCAGCGAATCCCTAAAGCGAGGAGGACCCACTGGCTACTCTTGCACGCGACAGGGAAAATTGAAAGTGTTACTGGTACCCGCTCGGGTCACTCGGCGATCAACGGGACGACAGGTGATACAGGTGAATAACACTATTCATAGTATGCTCTTTCAGCCTGAACACATTTCTGCCATCTCTCAGGTAACAAGTCATTACTGCGCTCACCGAACTCCTCATTCATGGATTCAAAGAAAGTTTTCTATGATCAAGCAAATGATTGATGTCAAGGCCGTCAAGGCCGGGATACGTGTATCGGGCTCCATAAGTCGCCCATAATGACCACATGACATGTTGGCCCAAAAATACTTATCACATATATTGAATTTTGGGCGTGATCTCAAAAAGAGCATTTGGAACTAACGGTGTGATATTTAAGAAATACTAGCCAAAAGCAATCGATAGGAAAACACTGACGATCTTGTGAGTTATTTCATTTGAGGGCATGTGTAAATCGTTTGTCGTCGCCCACTTTACATAGGTGGATGTAGGGATTGCCGAGAGGAGTGGCTAAATCGAAAGGTACTGTCTGACTGATCAGGCTGTTGAGGCCGAAACACGTGTATTGGGCTCTATTAGTTGCCCTTCAAAGACTACATGATATGTTGGCTAAAAAATAATTATCAGTTGTAATAACTGTTGTCTCGGAACTTCTTGTTTGGGAAGTGCTGCAACGGACGAAAGAGGTGATAGTCAGACGACAAGTCAGGACTTTAAGGCGGATGATCCAGCAACTCCCAACAAAGTTCGATCAACTTCCTTTTCACCAGTTTGGTCACATGCACCCTTGCGTTGTCATGAAGCTGGACAAAATGATTGCGGACTATCAAGTAGTGTTGTCGGCGCGAAACTTAACAAAGAACCCAAACTCTGTTCACTTGGACTCAAATCCTTAAACTATTGCACTGTTAATGACAGTCCTGACTAAGTAAGCCTTGGATTATTCAATCTATGGCGAGTTTAGTATATGGTCGGTTTCTCGAAATTGACGATGTCTACTTAAAAGGGTAAAATGCTAACTCGATGCACACCTTTTTCTTTGCAAGCCAAATTTGAAATTGAAGTAATGCTGTGTATTCAGGAAGCTGACATTTTGGCAGTCTCGTCTTCTCCAAAGCCTGGAAAGAACAGATTGCCACAACTCAGTCGGCCAAACACGACAGTACACTTCTCACATCAAAATAACAGCTTCATCTAATTCATATCTCGTAAGATTACGAGACATTTCTCTTTGCAGCTCATGTTTGGATTAGATGCTTATAGAGTGCCTCCAAAATATTACGCACTGATATCTTCTTGCCAGTGAAGTGATGGAGGTTTTGACAAACTGAATTGTGAGCAACCTGATCGTTCCAGGCTTTCAAAAAGGCGAGACCGCCGAAACGTTGACTGTTCGATTGAATTGTGATAATTAACCTCGACTTCCGGCATACAAAGAAAAGAGTGTGCTTTAATGAAGAATGCCGAGTTGAACAGATAGTCGGTCTCCGTAATTATCGCTAACTTAATGCACGGTAGCCTTCCGCGAATAAATGCATAGGTCAGGTATGCATTCGATTATGTTTGAAATACTCAACATTTGGAGATCATCGCCACGTTTGCCACATCTTTCTAACTTTCGTTTTGGTTTTCTCGATATTGCAGATAATAATTCACATAAGATATCATAACACTCTGCCTGAAAACAAGCTGTTGTAGTCTTTTGCTGGTCCTTTTCCACTGTGATTCTGCTTTTAAATGTGTTTTGTTTTTCGTTCATGGAGGTTTATGATTACTGTCTCTCCTTGACAATCACCGCGTTATCAACATTAAGGCGCGTGATTGATTGTTATACTGTGAAGGTACAACAGTGGGTTTGCCCGTCAACATAGGCCACAAGCTGCTAGTGAGTTTCCATCGGCTTTTCTCTAGAAGAGCTGAACCTCTATCCTAAAATAGGACATTTGATGCGGCTGATAATGAATCCCAGTCGCAAAAGTCCTTCACAGGAACACTTATATGGTCACAGGCAAAAAGATGCATTGAAAGCAGCTCCAAAACGAGCTAGTGCGAGAAAGTGCCGTTGGGACACACGTAAGTTCTCTCTATACTCTCTTATAAACGGTAATGGATCACCACCACATCACGGCATAAATGGCATTTGATAATGAGAGAGGTTCTGATCTAATTTTTCCATGTCACAGCCCTTTTTCAGACTCCAATTTTCTCGTGGGTAAATCGAAAATTTACCCTCTGAAATGGGAAGTATGATAGAAAACATGGAAAAAGGCGCAGGTCCTTGCTCCGATAACATCGCCATGGGTTTCATCAAAGCTGAAGACCGGAATTTACCTGTATTCTCGGACCCTGTCTAGACCGCGCAAAAGTTACTCGTTATTGACTGCCTAGTGGATATTTGGAAGTGATGTTCAAGGCGATCGACAGATCTGCCACGACGTTATCCACTTCTTATTGAAACTAGTTTGTGACGTGTACATAATTCTAAAATGATATCTGTCACAGTGGAAGGATACGGCTTCCTGCTTAACTGCGTGATTTGCAAAATTCATAGACCAATAAATCTTGATATGGTAGACTCTTAAGGCAACGGTGCTAGAAACAAGTTTAGGAAAAGCTTTTGATCTTCGTTTTCAGAAGTTTTACACTTTGACTGGACACATGAACAAGTTTGCACGATGCAAGTACGTCTTAAAACATGGAGAGTGACGGCTTCTGAACTCCATTTACAAGCGACATCGCGATTTGACCTGAATTTTGATATCTTAGCACCATGAATGAATGAATGAATGAGATTGCTGATGATAAGCACTGATTAGGGTATATAAGCGAGTAGCACAGCCTAACTTCACTTTGTTTCTCGCTTACATCCCAAGCTTTACCTAAACACATCATAGGGATCTGCCTACTTACCTCAAGTCCATTAGCATATTAGCCATGGTAAGTGCTTTAAAGCTAT
Organism: Parelaphostrongylus tenuis; assembly: GCA_019055375.1. Taxonomy (NCBI): domain Eukaryota; kingdom Metazoa; phylum Nematoda; class Chromadorea; order Rhabditida; family Metastrongylidae; genus Parelaphostrongylus; species Parelaphostrongylus tenuis. The sequence continues at coordinate 161,579 of JAHQIW010000630.1, read as the reverse complement.
CCTCCAAAGAAGAGGATAATCACTTTTGAAGTTTTGGTGATTTCACAATAACTGCTCATCTATTTCTGTGGGTAAACATGTAGTCAAAGAGCAACGATAAATTTTTTGATGTGATTTAAGTAAATCATTTGGGAACTGAATCTCCTTCTCAAAACACGAAATCTTTTCTGAACTCATCGTCACATGTGGAAGGCCTTTGAGTTGCTTATTGGAACTCTTATCAGGAGCCATTTTTAATCGCGGCTGACGCAAAACGTTCTTGCGCATTCTACATTTTTGGGTATATCTGGAACTCTTAGCCAAAAAAACGGCGAGGATTCTAGATGAGATGTCACCGTTTTAGAATATCGTCTAAAACAAATATGAGCTCATGTATGACCGATTTCATGGGTTTTTTCCTCTATCATAATCCTATTTGCAGCCTCCTCTTCGGAAGCTTTCAAGACCTCTGCATAAAAATATTTTTGAGCAAAGTTTTCAGCGCCTGATTTCGAATTCATTGTAGATGGTGCCACGAGTGCACTAGAAAGAGATGACGCGCTAACGGCATCGTCGTGCGTCGACAATGAAACTAAAGCGACGCGTCGGGTATGTTGAACACGTTGATTTGTGCACAAACTTTTATGGATACACCGTTATAACGGGAACATTGTTGGCAGCGCCGGTCGCGGAAACAAAACCCGCCACGGGACGACGGCGCTTCATCGGTGATTATATATTCTTTATGCGTTCAGTGTTGATCAATCTCTAAAGGTTGTAGTCAGTTGTACGAAAAAAGCTCTGTGGCATTTTCAAATAGATAGAAAAAATTTATTCGTACACTGATTAGGGTCAACCAAAGGCAAGTCATTAGTTGAAAGAGTCTTCTTCCATATCAAGACTATTCAGCCACATTGCATGCCCACATTCTCACATTAGTGAAGCGTTGTTTCCCATTCTCCTGGAGAATGTGTCAGATCGTCAGTGGATCACAATCAAACTCGTCAGCCAACATCCGACAATTCATCGATGGATCTTCTTCAGTTTGATTGACGAGTGCTTGGTGATCGATATTCTTTATGTTTCACTTATAGACAACCTAACAGTTCGATACTGTTGTCAGAAGATGAAATTTATTTCGCATCTATTCCCTCTTTCTAGTTCGGTTTCATTCAGGTCCTGCGGCGATCTGCCCGTCTCATGAAAAAGAGGCTGGCGAAGGTGGAAGAACTACAGACGAAAGAATGATCGCCGTTCATCAGCAGTTCTTAGCCTGATAACTGCTATTTTCTTCTTAGCCATGCTTAATTTCATTGCATATCGTTGAATGTTTAGTGTTCTATTTTAGATAATCAGCCTAATCACACACAATAGCCCATTATCTCAGTGAGCTGTGGGGATTACAGTAACTATTCCACGAATGCTTCCTATCTCCATGTTGTCGTGAGCTTCTAGATCAACTATCGTTCCTCAGCTAAACTTACTCAGGCCTTCGGTTCAAGCTCTCATATAGTCTCTCAAGAACTTCGTACTTTATTTCATTGCCTTCTCATAAACTTTCCTTTGATGCGTTAACATCGATTTCACATGCAAGACATTTTAGTCCATCACAGCGAACTGTGCACTTGTAGTTTCGTATGCTCTGAACTTTCTTACCCTTCGTTCGTACGCCTGTAACCCTTTGTGTTCCCCCTAGTATTGCACCTTATCAGGAGCCTTCGCGTTGTTCCGTGCATAAGCTTGACCACACTCTACACTGTTGGTAGTTTGGTAGCCTGGTAGTTCCGTAGTCCAGAGTTTCAGTGTTTCAGTTATTCATCCATCGTTCGCACCTATTCACTCACTAAATATCGTTAGACTGCTATTGCATTGTTATTATTGCTATAAACAGTTAAAACCCAAGCGTGAGTTGTCTTCCGTGCTTACGTGAAAAGACCCGAGTTTCAAACCTGTACAAAATCGATTTCTATTTCGAGTTAGTAATTAGTGTGTGCTAAAGACTAACCGGAATCTCAACACTCTACTGCCTCAACTAATACAAATTGCTTGGGAAATTACAGAACGCTTAGGCTTAGACTTAGAAAATTGATGAGACCACAATTCTTCACTGGCGTCGATGACGGAAAAAACTAAGGTGGTCTGTGAGATGCTCAGAGCATTTTCGAAGCTGCTACGTTAGAGCCATACGTCGTTTCGGCGGTGTCGCCTGCTTCATCAGTAGGCCACGCGCTACACTGAACCCTACATCTTAATAGAGATGGAAACGTTACTTGTTCATGTCTCCGAATTTCTCTCATAAAGTATGGTTTAGTGTAGCGCGTGGGCTACCGATGAAGCAGGCAACACCGCCGAAACGCACGTATGGCTCTGACTTAGCAACTTCGAAATGCTCTAACAGACTATATTGAATGTTTAAAGCGAATTTAAACGATAGAGTGTTTCAAAAAAAATCTGTTTACTGTATGAAAAAAAGAACTTGTTTGTCACGCTTTTGTGCTGGGGTTACGAAAGTATTTGATCGAGTCGATTACGAAATTCACTCAATCAACCATGGTTGTCCTATTAATATTGTACTGTGTTATTGTATGTATTTTGTCATAAACTAAATAAATACTACTAAAGAAAAGCCTCGCTTCAGGTGATCACAATGAGCCGCTGAACTACACAACAATGCCGACGTCAATAGATGTACGGAACTGGAGATTATTCAACATATTGACCTTCCGACATATCTTACTATGAATACTTGGAAAATTTCGACTCTAAAAATATCATAGAAGCGTAATACTGGATAAATAGAAAAAAATTGTGTATTCAACCCTTTTCTGGCTAATATAGCAGTTGTAAAGAGCGCATGTGGCGCAGTGCTTAGAGATGCTCTGCGTCGCACACGAGATCAATGGTTCGATCTCGCGCTCATGGCTCACCAAGCCATCCATCCCTCTGGGGTCGGTAAATTGGTGCCAGACAGGTCTCTGACTTTTCTGGGAGGATAAGCAGCACTGACTCGGTTCAGCGGGAGGCCACCGCGAGTCACTGTAAATCAAACGAAGTTAAAAATCGAAGTCGAATGCATGGCGCATCCCGTCAGGGATTGATGAACGCCGAGAGCTTTATCCTTTTATTTTATAGCTGCTGTTCCGCCAAACAAGTGCTATTTCCTTTACGTCGCACCTATTACATACTATAGATAATACAACAAACACTATGTAGAGGATGAAAAATAAGATAAATTTATCGAGTAAGTAGAACATTTTATCCTGTGGATACTGCCTCAAGTGATCGGAAGGCGACGTAATTAGCGTGTTTATCGGCCCGAGATCGAGATGTAGCCAGGACATTGCCGATGGCGGACACCTGTCGACGACATGGTAGCTTAGCGGTCAAGGAAGATGGCGATGGCGTAGAATCACGTTCACAATGGCACTCGATTCCTCTTTACAATGTCACTGCTTGCTCGTTTTCTTTATCTCCTCTCACTCATCTGTCGATAATATTAAGTAGGTGTCAAGACATCAGCTAAGAATTCGCCCTTCCTAATTTATCTCGAATCAACCACTCATTTTTCGACGTCGCCACTCACTTGTCTTTGGCATCAACTTTATCGTTCTCTCGTATAATCAAGTTCCCATCGTTAATGCTCTTGATGGTTGTTGTACATATGTGTGTATATATTTTTGATATATTGTTGTTATTATGTTCGTTATGAGGATAAATTCTATCCCAAAAATCCGCGTGGCAGGACATATCAAGACGAGTCAAAGAGCAAAACTCTATCGCAAAGTATACAAGCAACGACTCAACTATCACTAAAACTAAAATAGCTAAACTAATACCACTAGGCTGATAAACAAGATCTATTCGGCTGTTACTGGAACGGCAAGAAATTTTCCGGATCTTTTTCATTTTCGTTGATTATTTATCATGCATTTGAGTTTTTGGCCCTATTATCGTTTAAATCAGTCTCTTGTGGTTCTTTTGATATATAACACTTATGCATTTGCTTCAAGATGGAATAGTCCCGAGAGCAAAAACGACTGTTGATGCTACGCGAGGATCGTTTGAGTTGAAGAGATACTAAGACTACTTGCTCGATTAGCAAGCCCTGGGGTGACGAAGAGTAAGAGAACATTATTTCTTGATCTTTTTCAATGAGTTCACGGCTGGAAATGGAGATCTGATGCGCAAGGAGCCGGTTGTCCATAGGAAAGTCTAAGCGGCACTTGAACCCGTACGGATACTCGTGTAGCATCAACAATCGTTTTTGCTCTCGCGACGATTATTTCTTCAAACAAATGTATAGATATTATATCCGCAATGAGCGTGCTATAAAGACAAGTACAACTAAGAACTCGAATGCATAAAAGATAGTCGACAAAACGAAAAAGGTCCGAGAAATTTCTTGTCAACCTCATATTTATCGACGCAGTGATATTAGCGCTGTGTGAATGTCTAGAATATCCGCCTTTAAACAGATCTTAGAAACGTATCGTTGGATAAATAGAGAAAATTGTGTTATAGAATTCTCTTACAACTAGGCTACTACAACAAGGTCGATAAATATGGGGTTGGCAAGAAATTTTCCGGACTTTTTCGTTTTTCTTGGTTATTTTCCATGCATTTGAGATTTTGTTTGGCAGTCGTTTAGAACAGCTCCTTGTGATTATTTTGATATGTAACGCTTATACATTTTTTTTAAGATGAAATTGTCCCAAGATCAAAAATGGTCGTTGATACCACGCGAGTATCGTTTCGTTTCAAGTGCTGCTGAGATTTTCTTGCTGACAACCGGCTTCTTGCTTTTGCGTCAGATCTCCATTTTCAGCTTCGAAATCATAGAAACGATGAAAAACTGCAGTTCACCCAAATATTCCGTCACCAGAGTTCTCGCTAATCCGGCGGAAAGTCTCAGAAGCACTTGGAACACGAAACGATCCTCGCGTCAACACCAACAATCGTTTTTGCTCTTGGAAAACAGTTCCATCTTTAGAACAAATGTATAAGTGTAATATATCAAAATAACCACAAGAAACTGCTCTAAACGATAGTGAGAACGAGAACTTGAATAGATAAGGGATAATTGACGAAAGAGCGGATCCGGAATGATCCTTGCCAATCCAATTAGATCTTATACGGCTACTACGTGTAGACGTCTTCTTCCCTTCTCAGAGCCAAAGAATCAGGCCGATTGTCTCCCACATTCGTTCGTCCTCGCTGACATCACTGCCGAAATTTGTTTTTGTTTTGTTTAGTTTCCGTTTCTATTTAGGAGTTTTTTTGCTGTTTGTTGTTGTTAGTGAAAGGTCATGTTGTTGTTTGTGTGCATGCATATCTTCTTTTTTATATCATCGAACAGAATTCTTTTCCATGATTTCTAATGATTTTGCTGCATTTTTTTCTACAGTGGTATAACGTTTCCAATATGCCTAAGAGAATTGAGTGCTAAGCAAAAATTCGACCGCAGGCAGGAGTCGAACCCACGGCTGACCCCTATCGGGGCACGTTCTACCACTACATCATCAGACCTGCTGTAGGTTTGGTGGCTGGTAGTTGGCTATATGAGAGAAACTGAAGAATGAATGGCGGTGAAATGATGCCTCGGTGGTGTAGTGGTATCACGTGCCTCCCGTTATGGGTGAAACGCGGGTTCACCTCTCGCCTGAGATCAAATTTTCGCCCACCTCTCAATTTTTTTCTTAGGATTCTTTTTATTTAACCGCTTCTTTACTGGCGGTATAATGTTATAGAAATACCCAATGGTGTTGAGAGACGGACAAAACTCTAGCGTTAGGCGGGACTCGAACACGCAATTCATCCTCCTCAGGGGCACATGTTTTGACCAATTGGACTACCGATGCCTGTTTTGTCACCACTTTTTCTACGCTACAATGCATCAGTCTGTCAGCAATCAACCGTTAACGGTTTCTAGCGTTGAAAGAGTGTTGGTAAAACAGATGTCTGTGGTGCAATTGATTAAGCGCGTCCCAGAGAAAGGGTCAAATGCGGGTTCGAGTCCCGGCTGACGCAAAAGCTTTGCACATCACTCAACATCATCGGGTATGTCTGTCGCCTTTTTTATCGTTCGCTGATAGCCTTCTATTCGTAATTTGTCATGGGTGAGTTTGAGACTTTTCACAATTTTACCGTGGATTTTTTCCGTCTGGATTGGTGTTCGGGGTTGTTTTTTCTCGATTTTCTCAATATTAGCCACTACGAAATCACTTTTCGATTGTAGTAATTGTTGTGAAACCAACTCTACTTCAACTTCGGCTTTACAAACCACCCACATACTGGTATTTGTCCGAAGAAGAAGGAGAGAGAAGAGGGTCCTATTCGAACTTCAACGAGGACGAAATCGGCTCGGATCAGTCGGCTCTGAAGAGGACGGAACTCGTCAAAACAGCGGCCGAAGAGCTAACAGGGTTATTTTCATGAACCTAAGGTCACCGAATGATAAGTATCAGTTGTGTTCTTCGTCGGCTTTTCTTTGTAGTTCGCATGGTTCAGTGACAAGTTGACGCTATCGAAGTGGCCGGAGTCGCTATCGGAGTGGCCGAAGTCGTTATCTTCTCTTGCCACGTACCATCCATCACTTAATCAATAGAATCACACCATACATCCCGTCGCCAGTGCCCCCTTCGTCCGACTCATTCGTACTGGTTTTTTTCCCGTTTCTCCAGTATTTTTGAAACTCGAGATTTATGACGTCATTAGTGGATCGGCTTCACTTCCGCTATGTTGTCTGGCCCACAGGCGAACGTTAAACATCACATTACACACTCAGGTGAGAGGTGGTGGTAAGGCCTTTGCATTTCAGTGAGATATCGATGGATCATCCGCTCGTTCATCGCCTGCTGGACGTGAAGTTCGAGACGAGACGCTTCCTCTCACTCGTCACTCATGGTGGCCAGGATTTTCCGGAAGAAGAAGGTCGCCGATTCATCGCTGATCATTTCGACATCAGCATACAGGTACGCCATCTCTCTCTCCTCTCTCCGCCTTTTTATTCCTCTCCTTTTCCCTGAAAATTTAGCGATCTCATCATACATTCCTACTTTGATAGCTGGCCGTTGTGGGGCACTCGTGATCTCATCAATTGTCAAAATATAATTTTTGAATTGACTTTTGAATAGGAAATTGCGAGAGACTTAGGCCTGGGCTTAGACAAAATTGATGGGACCACAATCCTACAGAGGCGTCTAAGAGTTTGTTCTATCGAAATTTCTATTACCGTAAACAGATAGAATTTCAATGCATGTTTCTCGACGACGGTGAATTAGCATTTTTTGATATCAGAATGTCGGAAAAGGATTTTCGAAGAATTACTCACGGAAAGAACCGTGGAAATGCTAAAAGCTCTTCGATTTGAGGGCCTCTGGCCGAGTGACTAGTAATGCTGGCGCGGCTCGGCGTGGGACTGAACCCTCGACCACCCGAAGCACTCTGCGACAATCAGCAACGGTCGCTCTCATGGGATGAACGCCCAGCCTGGCTATCCTCGAGGTTGCAAGGAGACGCGTCCGACCAGTATTCTGCGGCGTTCGTGGAGATGAAAAATGAAAGTGCCGAGTGTGAATGGCAGTGCCGTGGACGAGCTCCTGCCCCACACTCTGGAATAACTACACGTCATGACGAAGCAGGTACTCGTTGCAGACAGTCGACTAACAGAATATGAAGTGCTGGTCTCGTACAGTCAAATGTCAAATGGAATAAAAAAGTTATGAAGACTTGTAACAAGGTATAAGCTCCTCTATTTGAATGAAATTTTTTGTGTGATCTCCGAAACCGACATTTTTTAAAACCTCGAAATTGTTCAGTACTTTGTAGTTTTTTTCTTTAAATGCCAAAATATCCTATTTATTGTAACATTTTCCCAAATCATTTCATTTCATTCTATTAAGACAACATTATATTTTCGCTTATTGGAAAACTGTATTTTTGCTATTAAGAAAACACTGTTCTTGTTTGAAGTAAGCCTTCAAAGCTTAAGCAAAGTTAAGTCATGCGAGGACCGTGGACCCACGGCCTTTGCGTCTCTAACCTTCAACGGTTGGTCTAACATGGCGTCTAATGGCACTTGTCATTGTTAGACGCCATACGCGGAGGTCAGAGACGCAGAGGCCGTGGGTCCACGGTCCAGTGAGGGTTAATGTATAAACATTTGCCGTTTCTAGGCTTCGTTACTATACCTTGTAGTGGTGTTTGGAACGAAGTTCTTCATGCGAAATCGCCAACCATTCTCGTTGTTTGTGCCACTGAACATATGGAACTTCATTCTTGCTGTCTTCTCGATTTTGGGCATGATAAAAATGTCACCTGAATTTTGGACGACACTCAAAGAAAAAGGATTCCAGAGTTAGTCTTTTTTTTTCTAAATTCATTGCTTCCATTTTCGCTCTCTTTAGTCGAAATATTGCAGAGAACTTTACAAATGTTTTGATTTTTTCACCTGTAGGGTTAAAGTTTATAAGAGACTCAACTTTGTTAGATGGTCCATCAGTTATCATTGAACCCGCCAGTCCCACGTCCTTGTTATCTAATCGTTGCAGAGAGAAATGAGAGGAATCATCTATCAACTTCAAATACAAGTTGATGTACAGGTGACAGGATCTCGATAACAGATCGACTGCCATGCTAGAACCATAGAGACATCCTAAAGGAATGTTCGGTTGGAAGAAAGTGCAAATAAAAGTGTAATCTAATAATTGTTTTCAGCCTTTCGAGGAGACTGTCATGGGCACTTATAAAGAGTCACACACGTGTTTCGGCCTTCCAGCCTCATCACTAGCACGGTGCCTTTCGTTCAGTCAGTTCCTCGGTGAAATATCCCTTATAACGGAGGAATCGACGACGAACTTTTTACACTCGTCAGAGGGGATATGTTCCTGAGGAACTGGCTGAACGAAAAGGCTGCGTGCTACTGATGAAGCTGGAAGGCCAAAACACGTGTCTTGCACTTTAGAAGCGCCGTAAAAGACCGCTTGAAAGGCTCATGTTATCGGATTATATTGTTTTCGAGCGACGTCTCCGAATAGTTGATTGAAAGGTGTTTTTACTAGTATATCTACTTTGATTGCCTTTATTATTACGACTTAAGCCGTACCGATCAATTCAATGTTCCATTCGAATCATCAATGTATACTACAAAAATTGTAATTATCCCTCTATCTATCCAACCCTTTAGATATCCCTCTTAGTCATATCGTACTTTTTAGGCAATTAAATACATATACACATCGTAAAAATGTAAAAAGTAAGAAAACAAAATTTATGACAGCCGCACAACGGGAATCTACAAAACATAATTGTATACCCACGAGTTTCAGTGGTATGCAAACCATCTGGCCCAAGCGGGTAATTGAACCCGCATCTCACCGATGACGAGCGCGTGTGGTACCACTAACACTACCGAGGTCACCACTTTTCTAGCACTCTTTCTTCGTTTTACTCTATCGTACTTGTCAGGATCAAACATCATTGGATCTAGTCTGATATGCTCCCGCCTTGGGCCAAATGTTTTGCCTACCACTCGGAACTCTTTGATGGTTAATCTGGAACTCATTTAAGAGAATAAAAAATGTGTATGCACCCAAAAGCTGATATCTAGGATCAATTACAACCTTGAATTTGAGCGTTTCAGATTCATACTGTTTCACATATGATTTTGCGAAAGGTGAAAATGGCTATTGGGTCTTCTATTCATAGTATCCAAGCTTTTCGAACTGATCGACACTGTGTTTATCGTTTTACGAAAACGACCGCTTATGTTCCTTCACTGGTAAGCAAATTTTGATGAGTGGGTTCTCATTCTAACATAGTCTCTATGCATATTCAATAATGTAGTGATATGCATGACCTTCAACGTTGGAGGGGATTCGAACCCGCATTTTGCCCTTTACGGAAGTGCATGCTAACTAGTGCACTACCGGCGCTTTCGTTCTGCGATCACTCTTTCTGCGACACAGTTGTGTCAATCTGTCAAGAAGCAATCGTCAGCGGTTTGGTCTGAGAAGCCGATATGGGCGTTGAACCCAGTCACGCTGGGATATAACACATATTGATATAACATATAAGATACTGGATATAATATATACATATGTATATAGATTATATACATGTGTACAAATATATATATATATGCACATGTATATATCATACTACATGACATATGTATATATATGTATGTAACATATATACATCATGCATACGAGAATTTTCATTCAACTGCTGTTAGCCGCTAACCGCGATCGTACCACCGCTAATAGCTGTCAAATAAGAGGAATGCTCTATGCTTAATTATTAGGAAGTCTTTTAACGCTGTTTTTGACCTTTGGGAGCTTTCAGTTTGCATTGAAACCTAGCGATCATCGGGATGTCAAAAACATGCCCATTCCTAATGATGATGAGCGATGCGCAAAAGTTCGACGTCTGGCAGGACTCGAACTCGCATCCTCACCGTTTCTCGGAGGCACTGCTCAACAAATTGCACTACCGACGAATATTTTACCGCCATCAAAAAGATTATATGCGTTTCTATCGTTGAAGGAGTGCTAGAAAACAAGGCGTCGGTAGTGCAATTAGCTAAGCAGTACCCCTGTAAACGATGAAATGCGGGCTCGAGTCGTATCTGACGTCAAGATTTTGTAGCATCACTTAACATCATCGGGTATATTTGTAACATCATAACACCGCTAAAAGCAGTTGAATAAAATGAATTCTTTCTGATTACGTACATTCCTGTGGCTGTCGATTTATGAGCAAACCCATGCTGCATTCCCTCTTGTGTGATATAAGTATCTAGGTACCATCACATCCTCACAAATATCTATGCGTTTTCTTCTCATCCGACGATGCCCGCTTTCAACCGCTATGGTATCTATCTCAACTATACTGTCCATGCATTCATGTACAGGTAAGTTTCTCTTCACAATCCTGATTTTACAATCCTGACCTGATGCTTGTTTTTCGTTCACCTGCTTTTAGTTACTATTTCTTGCGTTCAATGAAGATCAATGTCCCAGGAGCCGTGGCCAAGTTCATAACCACGCTGCAAATTCTGCAATTCGTGATTTCATGTGCTATCCTAGCGCATATTGGCTACCTCGTGTACTTCGTAGGGGTAAGCATTATTTCGAGATATTCACTTTCGTTCTAACATAGAGGTGATTAATGATGGTGTTAAGAGTGATTTTGGCCTTTTTTACTGCACTGGATTTATATCAATTATATTCAATCATGTTTAGTGATATAGAAAGCGTTGATCCCCAGGCGGTGGCACGACGGTCATTAGCATGCGCCTCCGGGAAAGATGGAACGCGGTTCAACTCTCGCCTGGGACTCGAGGTCATGCATCACCTGTCCCGTTGATCGTCGAGTGACTCGAGCGGGCACCAGCAACTCTTCCATTTTTTCCCTGACCCGTGGAAGAGTAGCACAGTGGATCCTTTTCGCTCTAGCAATTCGTTAAGCATCTTATCTTCCTTCTAGACTTTTGTGAAGAAATCGGACCATCGAGTGGGTGGTCTTCCTGTTGATCGCTTGATATCCCGAGGAATCCAGTCGGTAACGGCTCTCGTCCATCGGTTGTTGCTGAAGCGCATCACGTGTTCGGCCCACCTTATTTTCGATATCGTGGCGTGTAGAACGGCGTCTCTGATTTTCGATCGTTGACATGGGTCGGAACTTCGGAACCTTGCTCTCATTTGCGAGCTTCGGGATACTCCTAGCATCGACCTTTCGACTGCGCGTTCAATAACGCCGAGTGATCTTTCATCCTGCTTACGTATCGACCAGGTTCCTGCTGCATACGTTAGGCCAGGGATAATCGTGGAGTCGAAAAGGTGGGCACGGAGTCGGATGCTCTTTTGTACTCTTCATTACGTTCTCGGTGCTCTTAAACGTTCCCCAGCAGCTCGCTTCCATCTGCTCAACTCTGGAGCTAGATCGTTCATCATGTTGATTTCACGAGGTCATGCATATCACTCAGCATTATTTGATACACAGTCAGTATCACAACACTGCTGAAAAACAGCTCGAAAATAAAGTCGATCATTTTAATCGGTTACAGTAGTGTTCTTAAGACATCTACTTATAGGTTTTTCAATGAACGATATTCTCTACAAATTCACAAATCAAGCTTGAAAATGACTGAATCACATTTCCGGTCGATTTTCTTTACTTCGTCGCTATAAATGTGGAGATTTTCAAATATATTGGTCGATTTTTCTGTACACCAACATTTTTATCCACGCTTGAAGTGTTTCCGTTCTCTCCCATATGTAAACTGCGTTTTTTCTTTTCAGGTTCCTTGCGATTTCGATAGCAATATTTTTGCTTTGGCATCGTTTATGGACACAACGTATCTGATTCTTTTCATTAACTTCTTCCTTACATCGTATGTGATACGTGGTGGAAAGGCGAAGTACCAAACAGCGCCGAATAAATTGAAAAAAACGAACTAGAACTGTAGGTTTAAGATAGCTCTTATATCCAGTATACTAGCACATTCCGGATCGTATGGGGACAGAGTGACCATGTCCGATTGCTGCCCTTCAATTTCGCTCTTAATAGTTGCTTTTTTCTGACGTATGCTTTCTTTTCTTTCCTTTTTTCTACTTTCTGAGAACTGGACAGTAGAACTGCAAAAACCTAGTGGGCCTCACCCTTCTCGAGTTCCACGTGAAATATGGACTAGTTTCGATGCACAAAGATATAGCTTACCAATGACACGTTACATTAAGACTGTCCGAAATGTGTTAATTACAGGTGAATTGTGATGATAAAACTTTTTTTTGAAGTATGTGGTTTAATTACAGAGTGTATTCGAGTATCTGAAGATTCCAACTAAATTCTTCACATCGTCCGTTACCAATAATGTGTATGTGTTATGTCACTACTGGAAGTATTATTGATCCTGATAAATTTTGTTCTAATAGATTGTGTATAAAGTTCGTGTCGTTTTGGTTTTTTTATATGATTTCTGCAAAAAACTTGCATGATTTTGATATCGTCCACTAGCACATTTTCTTTTGAACATTTTGATACACAACTTGCCTACAGTTGCTCTAAGATGGAGCTGTTCCAGGAACAATTCAGCTTGCTACTCATGCACGAATGGCGCGTATAGAAAGTGGTCGTGAAGCGGCACGCAAGATTAATGGAAATTAGGGCGATCATGCGGCTGCCGAAAGGACGGCGAGGAAATGATTCACGAAGTTTGAACTGGATAGGACAGTCTGGAGGATTAGTCGGGCTCTGGCCGTCCACAGGAATTGCTTGTCAAGGTGTTTTTAAGATGGTCGACTGACCGTTTCACTAGCGTTTCCGCCTATGTGCCATTCGTGTATGAGTAGCAGGTGAATTTTTTTTCCAAGGCAGCTCCATCTTGACTCAAGTATAGGCAAATGGTATATGAGAAGTTCGAAAGGAAATGCGCAAGTGAATGACACCAAAATCATGCAGTTTCATTGCAAAAATCGTATTAGAAAATCAAAACGACAAACTTTTGCACCCCTAGTAATTAACGCTCTTGTTTATTACGTCATAATAGAGGGGTTGACGATGCTGATATCCTGGTTAGAAGTAAGTTGGCCATCAGTGTCGACCGCTGCCACTGATGCCGACTGAAATTGTAGATTTCCAACCTAGAATATGTGTGTCAATACCGATCTCAACAGTTTTCGTCGCATCATCTCTGACATGATGATTCGAGGTCAAAGTGTTTTTGTGGACAAATTCTACAGAGAAGATGCTCATCCAGTGTCATTAATTCGTTTGAATCAGTGATACACCTTGTGAAGGACGCTTTATAATTCACGGAATTAAGTCTGTACAAACGGTCTTGATTTATCAAGATTACCCAAGATAAAAAAAGTCTACGGGAATTCACTGTTCCTTATTGTCCTTTCGATAATGTACGCCGGAATTTTCTGGTGCAGAGTAGCGTAACGATATTCCTTCACATTTTATTCAGAGAATGATCAAACTCAGCGACATCGCTGTTATAGCAGAGTTCAGCACTGAACTGGAACTTCGTGTGCTTCTTTTGTAATGATTTATCTTACTTGAAAGAAGAAACAAATTCGAAGCAATCCACACGGAGCATACTATCAACGGAGCCAGTATAAAGTATGATTTCTTACGTCTGGATGACTTTTGGAGGGCACTTTTATTGAGAACATTAATGACTCATTTCACTTATTCATTGGCTCATTTCATATATTTATCATAGGACTAGGAAATTCAAGGGTTTAGAAGGGATTGCAATAGGCAGGTCTTCTTAAGCCAGCCATTGCTACCAAACAGAACAACAAGACCTGTAGCCTAGTTTGAATTATCTCGAAACTTGCGAAGCTTAACAAAAGACCGAGACAAAAAAGGATCTCAAGCAGTAAGTCCACCAATATAGGCAAAATCTGCTGCGACTACGAAATGTATTCGTAAGTCTTCAAATGCGTAAAAATTTAGCAGTCTAGCAAAGTGTAACATGAACAGAGTTCACCATTAGTGGTAGACCTCGCTGAAAACTATCACCTAAGAATATATTCTGAGTGGATTGAAAGGTTTTGTTACATGTGCCCACGTAACAGCCGTACGCTATACAATCGACAATCAACCACTGTGGCGAAGCGCTACGGTGATCATTTCACCGTTTATTGAATGTGAAATGTTCGTCGTCGATTCCTCTATATACCTTTGCCAACGGCGCCATTTTGGCTGGCGGGCGGCTCGGACGGCTACGAAGAGAGACTGCCGGCGCCTGCTACAAGGCTAATGTAGTAGTTTCCTAATGAAATTCATACTTATTTCGTCAATAAGTGGGTTTTCTGTGTCACTAAATGGTCAAGTATGATTAAACAGACTTCAATAATGTTATTTTTATTAGAAATAACGTAATTGTTTCCATTCATAATCCACACTTTCAAAGGAAAATATCAAGTACTTATAAAATGGCCATATTTAGAAGCTTTATCGAACATTTTTACCATACTTTACTTATATTCATCAAGAACTGAGTCAAATTTGTCTTCTATTTCATTCAGTTTTCGAGTATTTTACTGCATAAAGTGCATAAAATTCATTATATCCAACTGAAAATTGGAAAACAATGAAGGGTTCGTCAAAAATAGTGCTGCTTAGTGCATGCGATCCTACTTCATCGATAATTCTCAATATTTTTTTGATTGTTAGTGCAGCTATTCTTCCCATTTTTCAGTCAATGCGCAATTTCGTTCGAATTCATATTTATAGCCATTGAAATGGAAGTAAAGATGGAGGCATAAGCGGTTCCTTCCTGTTATATCTAGGAACTCTTTTCTAGACTCGTATCTTCATTTTATCAGACACGTTTTAGTAGTGGATTGATGAGCTTAGATCAGGTGAATTTGAGTGATGTATTTTATTCCTAAATGGCCTGTTTCTTCGCTGTAACACTCGAAAGACGATTTTGTTCACTTTCAGCGATTCTCGCCCGATAAAGGTTTTCATAAGCAACTAATAATCATTAGATAGGGCGTATGCAATAAATTCGAACGATTTACTTTGGTTTTAAAAGACTTTCTCGGAGTGCTCCTACTAGTCAAGTAAAATTAGATTTCGGACATCGGATTATCTTCAAAGTACACTTCCTATTTTGACCTCTTGGGAAAAATCGGTTTTTTGGGGGGGATTTTTCCGGAGTTACAATAGCCATTTGATAGTTGTAGAATTTTGAAATTCTTAAAAGTATCTTTGCTATTTTTGAATGGATTCCTTAATGCGCTCTGACAGTAAATTGAAATATTTTACACTCAAACATTTCCCACTGAAGGAAGCTTTTCCGCTGGACTTTTAATGTTCTCCGATAGCTTGAAATCTCGCGGATTTCCATGTAACTTTGTTTCTATTTCTCCAAAGAACTCTTATTGTGCGGTAGCATTTAAAGAGAAGATTACAGTTCACGTTAGTTTGATGTTTTGCTACAGCACAGTGACTTGGAGCCCAATGTCCGCAAATCACACACTTTGGAAAGCTAGGCCCATCCTCTTTGCTGTCACAGCTGCTCTAAGGGGGTTCCTCCAAAAACAACTCGTTTTTAAACTCGCTGAGATTTGCACTATCTGAATGGTATTAATTGTCCTATAGAAAAACTTTATCCGTAGGGAATCCCTAAATGTGAAACAAAAATTTTTATTTGGCTGTGCAGCGCAAAAAAACCATTTAGAACAACTTGCCCCGTTCAATTCACTTCATTCGAGCTATCGAATAAACACTAGTAATGTAGTTGAATAGGGTCTTTTCCTAGAAAAACCAAGGACTTACGAGGCGCAATTCCCAGAATGCAATTGCATGTGACAGAAATTGTTTTCATGAGTAAGGATTTTCAAGACGAGTTAGGTCGTTATTATTTTCAGAAATGACGTCTGTAAAGTTCTACCAATGGAATTTCAAGTTTTTTTTCGGCAAGAAAAGTTTTAAGAATTGAAATCTATATATAATCCCAAAAATCTGCTGTGATTAGCCAAAATTTAATTGCCATTGCAAACATCATCTTCCTTTATCATTAGAACGTACTATGTGTTTTCTAACAGCAAGCTTAATATTATGAATCATGAGAACCTTAGCGTTAGTCTTGCAGAATCATTTGACAGAGTCTTTTGATATTTAATCGTTTTTTGCTGATAAATTTTCTTTGATAAAATCACACGAATTTGTATGGAGCACGCACCACTCTTCGTAACTGAACGCGCCCAGCTGAGGGTCATAATGACCCTCACGTTTCGCAAAGAATGAAGGGAATATGTCGCCGAGACTTACTGAACGAAAAAGGCATTGTGCAACTGAAGATGTTGTAGGCCGAAATCACGTGTCTGACACACAACTTAAGTGCGTAACAGACCTCATAAGGTTTAGAGTATGTTATCGCTTCTATTTGTTTTTGAGCGGGTCTCGATGGCCATTGGAGGGGATTTTCTTATAGATACCTTTTGTTTTCCTTTTTTATGTTTGTTTTGAATTTCTTCGATAGGCTCGAGTAATGCTATCTTGGCATTAGCTTGGTTTGGTGAAACGATCTTCATACTTTGTTTTTACTAACGAGAACGATAACTTACGTTAGGAATTTATTTTTTCAATTTCACAGCGATTTTCGAAAAAAAAATTATATTGTCAAATTTTGATTTGGGGCAATTTTTCCATACAGAAAAGGAAAATGTTATCGGTTAGACTCATACAGACGTAAATTTAGAGAAAAAAACGCCCAGTATTTCTGTTAAAATCCCCACTTCTCATTACGAGTTGTGTGGAATGCACTCATGTTTTCGGGGAAGAAGCTTTTTCACTAGACTAGTACTGCGTTTCGTTTGCTCAACAGATTTCATAGTTTGTTCCAGTAATGATTTGAAAATTGCGTTTTGTTCTCGGAACGCTTTGTTTCATCTTCACAGTGGATTTCGTAGTATTATATATGAAAAATTTCGTTTCTTACAAAATTTTATCGCTACAGAAGGATACATCTTTCCTAAGGGGTATTTTCTACACATATTTTTAGTAGAAAGGATTCCGTGTTTTTCAAATCAAATGAGGACGTAAAATTGGTACGTATATCCAGTGGCAAAATTCTCCGCAATCAATAATGTTCTTGGCATAGAGTAAATAAATCATAGCAATACTCACATTAATAGAACGGCAGCAAAAGAAATCTGTTCTACAAGGTCTCAGCTCGTGAAATACACTAATATTTTGCAAGTTGTTGAAAGTTATCGATGTGTAATCGCATGCACTGAGCATCATCGTTCATGACAAACCATAATAATTTTCCAATGTTTAAATACTATGACAACTTTGGGCTATGGTATGGAATTATAAGATATCAAAACAGGAAGATTTATGTCGCAATATTGGATTTCAGAGGGGCAGAATGATAGACTAATAGATTATTAGGCTATTCATTCATCTATGACAATGAATAAACGGAAATTTTCCTGACATAAGAAATAGGAGAAAATATAAATGAAATATGAAGAAATACAAATAAAATAACATATAAATTCTCAACAACAGTTCGAAGTACGACTTCTTCGTAAGCATCTGATTTTCCCCTTCAAAATTCGGGGTTCTAAAGAAAGCATTGGTGTTCCTTCCAGGTTTACAGCGATAAAAAGTGTTCATAAATGAGTATAAGTGGATATATAAAGGTTATTACTCATAAGCCAATAGAACAAGCCTCTTCCACTACTTTCTAGTGTTCCAGTACCTAAAGTACATTAATAATAATATAAAGTTATTCCGATTTATCGATAATGTGTCGTCGCATGCAATGTGCAATATCATTTGTGCAAACAATTCATTACTTATTGCTTTGACATGTCTCAATAAAAATACCCTTATGAAGTCGCTTCTATAATATTCCACCATTTACTGATCATAAATCCCCTTAGTGACGACAAAAGCCCGAATTTTAAAGAAACTATAACACATTGTGAAAACAACGTGCCTCGTCTGAAGGTTAATGGCGTCGAATGTCACGCGAGCATCAACACGACGCTGTTTCTATCAGCGGCGGCGTGAAAGGATTAAATTGACTATCCCAAGCTCTTAAGAAGGGTGTATTGCCGAAATATTAGCCATTGTATAACGGTATCAAATGGAATTCTCTCTTGAATTGTATTTAATTAAATCCTACTGATAACACTCGCTTCTGCTCATCAGAAGGAACATTGAGTTATAATTTTTTTTTCTCGCCATTGTTACTTATGATGATAGTCTCATTTCAACATGGAACATATACTAGTGTTGTCATCCTCTAGTTTATATAGCGCCTCCAGTTGTTAGCACAATCTACATAATTCGGTCACATATACTCTCGCCCGTTTTATGAGAAGTTGCCCTAAAGTACGCTTGTATCATATTGGAACTCATTCTGTTGTTCTTTTCGTCCTCTATCGACCAATCACACATTACACTACCTGCCTAATTATGCTTCGCTTTATCTATACTCTTTCTTTTCTCATAAATTCTAATATGAGACGACCTGCGAGCGTAATGAGAGAAATATTGGCTTAGAAAATGTGCACAGGGTTCTGGGTCTGTCGATTGATTGAGAACTTCTGTGATAAGCGTGAACACATCAAGCACCGCTGCTTTCTGAGTAGTCCCTTCTCAACATTGTTCTCTATGTTCATTGGATTCCCCTTGTTCACGAGAGGCATAACTTCCATAATAGGATAACCACTCAGTTTGATCTGTTCAGTCTTCGTACATGAGCAAGTTTCATAAATTTGCTGAATAGTAGTCTCTGATGACGATAATGCGTTTACATTGAAGGGAAAATTTTTTCGGAAAACCACTTTCAGACCCGTTAATAAGTGAACAGAAATTGGCAAATGAGGAACTAAACAATACGAACACTTTGGAAATTGTCGAAGTGCACTTAGATAATGTGACATCAATCAAGGACATATCATATGTACATCGAAGTCTTTGAAGTGAAAAAAATCATGATCTCAAAGGCAGCGAGTATACCAGCTCATCTTTCATAAGCTAACAAACAATTATTGATTATCGAAACATCAAGGGAAGTGATGAAGGAAGAGGTGGTATCAATAGAGTTAAAGGATATGTGCCACATAAAGCATAGAAAGAAGAAAAGAGGTATCTTCTATGATGTGAACTGAAAAGTCGGCTAGGACTGCTGAGTCAACGGCTTTCAGATCTTCTTCAGACTTCTGTTGTTCTTACTAGAAAACAATGGAAACACTATGTAAAGTCAGGCATTACTATTCAGCGACTGAATCGTTTGAGTAGTTTGTGTCTGTACGGACACTGGTGTAGATGAGTTCATCATTGTGACAGCATCTACGTAATTCGGTGGCAGCGAGTTATCCTGAATCGATTATCAATTTACAAGCTCAAAATACGTTGCCAGATTATGATTCTTCAGGGTTTACATTTCGCTATGAATATGGTAAGTAATCATCGGGAATTTCAAAACAAAGAAGTTCGACAATTCCACCATGAAACCCATCAAGGACCAAACCTGTCCAATAGTGAAACTCAGCAAACCATCCATCACTACATTCTTGAGAAAAGTAACAAAAATAGAGAACCTCAAAGCAAAAGAAGGAGACATTGGAAACTTCGAGCTAATGAGGACGATCAAAACCTCGTTGCAGCACTCAGTGATAATCTAGCCTACAGGCAATATGTGGATAAATTCAAACTGTCACACTAGTTGGACTTTTTTTGGAGGAAATCATTAGTCGGTATGGAAACCAAATTGGTGGTCGACGAGCATCGATCCTCCGATATGCACTGCCTTCAGAGAAAGACTGAGATTATTGAATGAAAGAATAGATTGATTACGGCCAAAAAATTTAGGTAGAAGAATCGTTACGTAGAGGACCAGAAACTTCAGGCTTCGATGGTGATAGACGTCATGGTATTATTAACTTCATTCTTTTCATAGTATTTTTATACGTTATTTTGCTGTGAAACAATAACTATGAAAGAAAATCTGCTTTCACATATTGTTACTACGGTTTCTCATGAATACGAGAAAGTAGAGCTTAGAGATAAAAAAAGTTACGAAGGAAGCCACCGACCAGAAAGCGGACCCAAGCTCCACGCTCACCTTTTTGATTCGACAGTCTTCCAAGCGCTCTGTTATGCGACAGAGACGTGGGCTGATATCTCGACCACGTCAAGACTACTGCAAACAACTCAGAACACTCGAACGATGTCTTCTAAGATTTAGTCGGCGCTCACAACATCTAGCCGGCTTGCGCAGCTCAGATATCCGGAATTCGTCTCATCTTCGTCATCCAGAAGAATTAACGTTGATAGCGAAACACAGAGGGGCCGGTCATATAGTAAGAAGATCAGGTGACAGATAGGCAAAACGAACCATAGAGGGGACTCTGCGTGGCTACACCCGACCCCGAGGACGAACACCCGTACATTGGGCGGACGTGTTTGTAGGAGATGTAATCAGCTGTACTCGCACCTGTCGACAGTTCACCGATCACGGTATGGAACTCGCGCCAGCCGCCATGCTCTAATCAATTCACCACCATGGACGACTATCGCAAGAAGAAGAAACGAATGGAAATGTACCGGGGTCCGCGCAAATCCGAAAACGGACCGTCCAACTATTCAAGCTCGTATGTAAGTATACTTTACACCACAGATTTCTACAGAAATGAAAAGTATACCAAATTAAACCTCTTGAAACGCGAATGTTAAGCTCACCTCCAACTTCTGTGTGACAACATCCTCATAAGAAGGTAGGCCACGATTAGAAACAGAGACTTGAGTTGATCGACAACAACCCAGATGAGGAGGAGGTGCCAAACACGGATAAGATCTTGGAATCGCCAGCGAGTACAATAAGTCGTGCTGTAAATCAGCGATGATCGTTTTCAACCAAGACAAGAAAACAGGAACGTACTTGTAGTATAAAAGAAAAGTACGCATAGAAAGTGGGAAATACGACTGTATAGCAGATATCATGAGTGAAGAAATTTTGGAAGAATTTCATTACAATATTCGATGAGATTTCTTCTCACTTGAAGTTCTGAGTTTCCAAAAACAATCTGCAAGTGTATTCGACTTGCCTTAATCAAAATCTGAAGAACTGAACGCTTAGTTTCCTTTAATAGTGCGTTAAATATCAAAGTCAATACACTTCACAAACGAAGATCTTCTTCAACGCAGGACAGTGATTGGCGAATTTTTCAGTTAACAATGATGATCATATGCAAAAGATTCGACCACAGGCGGGAGATGAACCTGCGTTTCACCCATGTCGGCGATACCAGCTACCACTATACCACCCGGGTCTTCCCTTTTTTGCTCTCATTTGTCAGTGTTAGCCATCTTAGCTGTCAGCAACCAACCTAACGGATTCAAACTCTTGTAGACACATATAGCATTAAAAACTAATTATGCTCACAGCTACTGGAAACGCAAAATCTACATGGGAACTTCTCGGTCATAAGGGAATAAATGAATACATGTCAGGTCATCAATCGGTCGTCCTCCCCCCCCCCCCCTCCCTCCTCTCCGCCCCCTCCTGTAGGTTAGCCGGTAAACAAGCTGCCGAATATGTGAAACTTGATCTTATTTTCCTTGCTACACTGCAGCGAAGCGGTCTTTCCAGAAAATAAGCACAGCGTTGGAATCATCGAAACTAATGCTATCGATTGATTACTAATAAACTACAGAAAGAGCTCTGTCCGTTGGGGTGCAAAACACAAACTTTTTCTTTCTCGTGCAGCGCTATGAAACAGAAATTATGATATAACTTATAACTTATAACCGAAAGTACTCTACATGAATCTTCATTTTGCTGCTTCTTCAATAATGTTATAGTATTGTATGATGATGCTTTCTTCGGAATAAACTAGAGGTAGAGGGAGTGATAGCAGAGCGGTGGCCTTTTCGGTATAGTGATAGCACGCTGCCCATTAAGGGTGCAAAAGCGGGTTCAACTACTGCTTGTGATCGAATGCTTTGCCTACCACTCAACATTCTTAGATGTCCCTTCAATCAACTGCTATTTAACCTCGTTATAAACATTCAGTACAGTCTGTGATAAAGTTTGAAGCCTTATCGATGGGGATACGTCCGTGGCTTACTTACGTTTCGGCGATACCCCCGCCACATCAGAGCCACACGTCCCTCACTGAACCCCATTTTATAGCAAAAATTCATAAATGTATATTTACAGCACCGTAACACATTTGAAAAAGCAGTAAAACAAAGAGTTGACCTGAGTTTTTCAGCATTGCAATTTTGCAAATTCATAATTTTTGGGGACATTTTTTCGGAAATCGTTTCCAAATGGGAAGTAGCATTACAGCCTGGTTGGCAATGAGCCAATAATTATCGACAAAGTGGTGGCTTAGCTAAGATATCCAACCTCGGATGTCTAGTAAAGGAAATTTACAAAGTGAAACGCAGAGAAACAAATCAATATTGCTAGTAATTTTTCCTGTAACATATCGCTATGAAGTAGTCCATTTTTTCCACTGCAATGAATAGTCCTTAGTAAGCTTGTGTTTATTAGTATTCGTCATCATTACCTGCTGATCTCGTCGTCTTCTCTTTCGTTCTCGATATTTCTTTTGACAGTAAAATACCAAATTCATAAGTGTACCGGCTACACAAACACCCAATAACCAAACAACCGGCGACCAACGAAGAACGTCTTCAGTGCCCACCTAAAATGAGAAACGGTCATCTATTTATTTCATAAACTTATTGAATGTGTATGGAAATGTAAGCATATATATTCATTACTGACTGAAAGTCAAATTGTACGTGATACGCATATGTGCGTTGAGCACGAATAAACAAACAGATAGAGGAATAGAGGAAGTTGAGAGGATGGCAATTAGAGAGGTCAGAAACGCAGATAAACTTATCAAGGTGTTGATAGATAAAAACTAACAGTGATCACCCTTATAAACAAATTGTTGCGAGTCGATTTACAATGTGAGATCGAGGTTATCTTGGAGAAAAGCGACGCTGAGTCGTTTTAAAACGCTTCTCGCGCACTGCTGTGGTCAGCCTTCAGAGTGTTTTCCGTAGATGTCGGTAGTGATTGTTTGCTTGATGTCGAGCAGTTCCTAAAACGGTATACCTTGCCAATACTAGAAAACCGAGGGCATGATCTTCCGAGCATGAAACTTGAGCTTTGGTTGAGCTCGCGAGCCTTCGCCGCAAGGCAGCCAGTAGGCATGGGGCACGTTGTCTTGAAGTAGACCTACAATTCATGTCCAGTGATAACCGGCTTGAGAAAGTCTTGCCTGTGCGGTCACAGCAGAACACTTTCCCGGAAGGTCACGCGTGCAATGCATTCTTGATCGGTCAGTGAATGGAATGTCTATCGGGGCATCATTTGGTGGTTGTCCCTTTCATCTAGATGGCGGGCAATGTGCTACGGCCGTGCCCAAATGGCTGCTCCATGTTCCTGTTACTAGCATCCGGATACACTTCCAGCTCGTAGCGCAGACAGCCATTGTCAGAGGTGACAGGATGGCCAAAGTGAGGTTGACTTTGAGAGCTTATAGCACTTTATTAAAAAGCTTGAACATGTGCTCACAGTCCGATCGGCAGTATCGCCTGGCCCAAATGCACAGTTGATCTTCCAGTCGTCTTTCTCACATTCTCTCTGATTTATATTCGTAAAGCATAACTGAGCGTAATCAAAACAGATTTTCAGTTACTTAGTAAGAAAAAACTGAATAAGACGATAGTGCGAATGAAATTATAGGGCATTCCCATAGTTTGATCCTGTGTTTTAAGTCGACAAGCCCTTTAACCCTCCGGGAATGACAAGATGACATCATATTTGTCTGGGAGAGAAGCAGCATCAATTTTATACAAGCCCATCAGCGTTTTTGTATAGGTGAAATATCTATTTGATCAGCCTTGCAATCATTTTTGAGCCACGCATGTCAGTGGCCTGTTTAAGGAAGGCTGACTCATAGAGCCCGATACACGTGTTTCGATCTTGCGATCTGGTTAGTCGGGCACTTATGACGAGATCGCAAGATCAAAACACGTGTATCGGGCTCTAGAAGTCAGCCCTCCTTCAAAGACCACTGACATGCGTGGCTCAAAAGTGACTGCAAGGCATATTGAATTTTGAGCTGTGGTCTTAAGAAAACACTCGAAATGAAAGTTATGATCTATTTAATCACTTATGCGATAATCTAACAACGCATTTTGAGCCTTTGATGAGGTCTGATATGGGCACTTATCTAGTGCAAGACATGCGTTTCGGCTTTTCGGCCTCGTTAGTTGCGCGCTGCCTTTTCGTTCAGTCACTTCCTCGAGGACCTACCTTTACATAGAGGAATCGACTACGAAACTTCTACACTTGACTTACGGTGAAGCAATTATCTTGGCGTCTTTCCAAGTGATTGTTGATTGCATGGCGTATGGCTGTCGCTTGGGTATATATTACAAACTTTGAAATCGAATATTATTAGACCTAGCTCAAGAAAAATATAATCTGATAATGTATTACGCGCTGCTTGGTTAAGTCGTAAGCACGTCACATCCTTCAGGGATTAATCAGCGCAGTCTCTAGATGTAGTACTAAAAAAGTCAAATAACAGCTTCTAAAACTGGGCAAGCTGACCTTCTTCCGATGAGAATCTTAGCAACGTTATGATGTAACGTTTACATCTCTCAATAATGATCACCTCAATGTTGTTTATTCAGTATGTAAACTAAACGTTTCTGATTGACAGTGGGCGGTTGTATCAGTTTTATTGGTTGATTCCTCACATAAAAAAGGGCATTTCCTTATTTGAAAGGGAAGGCCTTATCAATGACTATGAGAAGATTAGAGTTAGAAGGTCAAAGCAGTTCTTTCTGGTTTGCTATCTTTTTCTCTCGTTTCCCAGATGACTGAAACGCCATATGCAATATAAAGCTTGCTAAACAAGCTTTTAGATATGAAAACAATGTTTTCAACGGATCAAAGCCGCTTATGAACGTCACGTTTCCTTTCTAATCGGTCGCCTAGGCGAAAATAAAGGTTCATTTGATGCAGGTTATTTATTTCTTGACATCGTTCTCTCAAAGAAAACATCCACGGTTTTCGACCGCATTAGTTGACATTCGGAATTCAATATAATATTTATATCTAAAAACGACGAAGTCTTGAATGACGGGGTCGAAAAGAACGCATTTCTAATGGTTCCTGTAGATGATGTGAATCCGTCCTACATAAGAACTCTATCAGTAGTTATAGGGACTGCACCACAAAAATCGAGCTTTTTCAACGATCCCTTGCCGTACACGTCAGAAAAGAGGTTCGATTAGAGGCGATACGATTTTACCAAAGCTGTTTACCGCCGCACTGCAGTGAACAAAGGAGTCGCTCGACTGGGACGACAAGGACACATGCATCAATGGAAAATCCCTGTCAAGCCTTTGTTTTGCGGATTACATCTCTGTGTTCTCGAAAAGGCTTGTAAAGCAGAGACGATACACAAGGAGCTCAGCGAAGCGGGAAAGAAGATCGAACTACGCATAAATCGCAGAAAGACTCAGTTCATTAGAAACCAATAGTACAATGGTGGACAAATCAGAATGGATGACTTTCCAATTATAGAACCACTTCGTACATGTACGTGTACTTTGAGTGTTCACTGAACATGGAGAATAATATGAAAGAAGAACTCGACAGAAGAAGGAGAACAGCATAGGCCGCATTCTGGTCTCTAGAAGAAGCCACTTAACAAATAACAGACCTAAAACTAAGCCTAAATTATCAACTCAGAAATCCTTCTAGCACACTGCTATGCAGCAGTACGTGAGCTGATACTTTTACAACTTCAAAGCCACTGCGAACAACTCACTCATCACTCACAACGTCAGTCGACTTGCGCAGCTCAGATCTCTAAATTTTATCTCATCTCTATAGTCCAAAAGGGTTATATTGATAGCGACATACAGCTGAGCCAGTCACGTAGCCTGATGGACGATACGAAGTGTAATGTGGACTTCATGAGAATAAACCCATTTACGAGGGCGGCCACCTGCACATCGGGTGATCGTGTTCGTGTGAGAATTATTCAGTGTACTTGCTGCTACCAATCCTTTACAGATCTCGGTATTAAGGGAAAAGGGATGAAGAATGTGCTTGGGTCCTTAAAATTGTGAAGACGGACTGTCCAGCAACTTCTACAGCGCCATGTAGGTACATAAACAAACACATTAACTTTGGTACGTATAGCCGTTTACCACAATACAGTATTTCCACTTTCAAGTGTTAAAGTGCTGAAAGAAAGCACACGCACTTTCAGTACACCTTTAGACAACCTCGGTTGGCAATTTCAGTTTCTAAAAAAGCAAGCATTGACGCCTAATAATATTTTAATGGAATTAGTAGGTAATCTACTAGTATTCTGGGTGCAGAACAGACCATCATGCTTTCCGTTTGCCTAAAGGAAAATTAACGGACTTTCCACTTGAATGAAAGACACACCAACGTACTCTTTCTGGGCACCCCAGAGACAAGCAACTGCACTTTTTGCTCGCTTCAGAAGAAGATCAGCGTAATTTTTACTTGAATAAAAGGAACAGCGACGCACTCTTAACAGGGACCTCAGAGGCATATAACATACTTTCGCAGTATTAAAGGCTAGTCAGCACAGTTTCTGCTCAAATTAGAGGTAGACTAACACACTTTGCACTCGTATTAATCCATTCACGACCACAATAGAAATCGCCGCATGCAGTGCGTTGCACCCGATCAGCGAATTTGGCTATTTATTTAGGGTTTTTGATTAAGATAATTATAGGTTCGTTGCAGTACTTTGATACTTCAGGATTTTTTTATACACACATATATTTCTGATCCAAATATAATTATTTTGTGTGGCTAAAAAGCTTCCTCTCATTACGTAGTTATACTACACTTGGCATTCTGGCAACTGTAGTAAGCTGTACAAAGAATAATATGTATTGAATCTATTAGTTCTAAATACTTTACTATACAGAATACTCAGAAGTTGTCATAGTGACTGAAAATTAGAAAACAATGAACTTTGTTAAAAATGATACTGCGCAATGCATGCAAGGTCATCGCTAACGGAACGAAAAAACCATTTCGGAACCGAGTTTTTATTAGTGGAAAAGGTTTTTTTCTCTAGACTTTCGGTAATCAATCGATAGCCTAAATCTCTGCAAAAATGATCTTTTATTCGGTTTTTGGAGATAGTATTTTAATTCGCTGTAACAGCGAAAGTGGAACACCTTCGGCTTAGGCTGTGCATAAATTTTCATTTGAAATTTGAAAGCGACCTGATGGTACACATCATGGCATTTCTAAAAGTAAATCTTCGTTCGAAAAAGGTCTTCTAAAGAAGTTCGTAAGGGCAAGAGAAAATACGCTTCATCATTAGAGTTTTCTTTGAACATAGGGGATACATACGCATCAAAAGCGCATGAGCGTGTAGATGCAACCGTTTTGTATCGGAATATCGAAATAAATCAATGTTTCCTGCAACAGGAGAAATTTTTTTTCAGTTAAATGTCGAAAACTGCGCTCTTCTTGATGGCGCCGTACGCAATGATTTCACTCGTCGCCCGAACCAAAATGGCACGAATTTCGTTATTTATTTACAAGATTCGGATCAATTCAACCATCAATCTATCAAATCCAAAAAAAAGGAATGTTTTCAGCCTAAAACGAGGTTGGTACGCCAGGGCCATACACCGGTGTTTCGGAGGCTCGTCCTCCTCGTCAGTGACCCCCGCCCCACATCAAGCCCTGCATTGTAGCAAGGAGGGAGGCGAATGTAGTAAGTGGTGATGGCATAGTGTTCAATGAATGAAGGGCTTGTATGAAGGGCACGACTCAGTATTTCCACGTACCTCAAAGGCAGATCAACACACTTTTGCTTCAATGAGGGCTAATCTGCCTAGTTTCCACTTGAATCGTAGGCAGGCCAATGAACTTCCGACTTGTATGAAGGGCACGACTCAGTTTTTCTAAGTACCTCAGAGGCAAATCAACACACTTTTGCTTCAATGAGGGCTAGTCTGCCTAGTTTCCACTTGAAGCAGTGGCAGACCAATGAACTTTCCACTTGAATGAAGGGCACACCGACTTACTATTTCCAGGTACCTCACGGGTAGATCAACACACTGTCAATCCATCAAAGGGCTAGTCAGCACGGGTCCCACTCAAATCAGATGCAAAGCAAAGAACTTCACACTTGAGTAAATGGCATGCCGACGCACTTTTTGCAGACCCCTAAAAGATTAAGATTGTCATTTCTGCACCAGAATGCTATCATGTGCGACATTTAGAGCGAAGCTGATGGTCATGAGTACTCTTTGTTCTCATAATAAATTCCTAACCGATTTCTTGCTTTGTTTGTTCAGTTCCATTTCGCAAACATTCGTTCCCATTGGATGAGATATGTTCAAAATAGTTGATGTTCATTATCAAGCTCATATTGCCAAAGGAAGCCATACTCAGAAGAAATCTACCACCATGTGCCTTCTCCTTTGAGCCAGCGATTTAATGCGCAAACGCAAAAGCATTACGTCAGCACATACTGAGTACTGAGTCGACATCCCTCAAAAAATAGGTAGACCCTCTCTTGAATTGACCTGTTCCTCATGTCAAGTTTGGATTCCTAATAAAAAGTCACTGCGAAGGATCTCCTTCTATTGTTTGGAGAGCTCTCAAGAAATACGCGTAAATAGGTTTTCTCCACATTTACTACAATTTAAAACGTCATGCAGCTACAGGATTAAGAATTAATAATAAGAATAAAAATAACAATAAGCAATAACTAGAGGAATAATAAAATATTAGGTTTCCTTCTTTTCTCAGTGATAGCGAAATGCTGAGGTAGAGCTTCAATATGACTGAGAACATGTTAAATCAGGGGACTCGGTCGGTGTAGTGGAAAAGACGTGGGTCTTGTCAATGGTAATCGCGAACCCAAAATTCACGAGAGGTTCTAATTTTTGCTCATATCCCACCTCTTCTAGTTATATTTCGCATTACTGCTTGGCACGAAGAAGTAAAGGTAGCAATTAAAAGTTAAAGTACTCTGAAGTGTTCGTGTTTTAAAAAACACACGATTCAAACGATAATAAATGACTGGGGAATCCAATAGGGAATTAGACATAAATAATAGAGTCGAGTTAGTGATATCATAAGTTGAAACACTGCAATGCAACGAGATGTACACCTCAATGATAGAGGATGCAGAAAGAGAGTAGGGGAAAGAACTGTTCGAATTGTCTTTTGTGAAAGCAATACTACAAGAATTATCATTGGTATTTTGGGTATAGATTCGTAGAAATATGACAACAAGTCGTGTGAACATCTAGTGCAATTTGAAGCTCCATGGATACACAATTGCACTCTTAAGTACAAGCATTTGTGAATTGGGAGTTGAATGTAAGGAATTTGAAAGGTTCCTCAGCTTAGGTAAATGACATAGAACTAATCTCACTACTTCAGAAATAAAAAGAAATATAACGAAATCGAAGTCATCGAAATCTTAGCTGACAAACACCAAAATACTTCTTGAAAGCTCATGTATACAGATCATTTGAGAGAACTGCTTGTAGTGCAATATTAGTGGGCCGAATGAAACTTAGTAAATTTGGATTGAGAAGCATCGCGGCTGTGATGAAAGGGATGGCGTCAAAACGTTGCCCAAACAAAGGTTCTATAATCTAGCCCTAGATCAACACTCTCCCGTCGACGCCTGAATTCGGTTTTGTTGCGGAGCAGTTTTGCTGCGTTCACTGTGACACCAGTGAATGTCGCAACGGCCACATTGACAGTTTTTATGTTGACCTGTCTCCCTAGTACTATGACTTCCGCTATAAAAGCCGGTTTTTTTCGGTTTCTAGAACTGCACTACTTTTCCCATATGTGCGCTATATGTTCTATACTTCTCCCATGCTTGGTACATATGAGGCAATCGATTGTCGATCCTGGGAATTACTTCTTCACTATCCACGTACTCTCAACCGTACACCGAAAATGAGAAATTAAGAGAGAACTTATCAGTAAAACATTTTACGTGAGTTGACGCTTCTACTTCATCTAAGCTGGACAAGCGAGTAATTAATTACAAGATGTCAAGGAAAAAAGCTTCAGGGCAAAAAATGAGCCACGTTTGAAAATGTGTCGCCTATAGGTGTTATTAGCGATTACTCCCTATTCATTACGTAACCTATAAATGTCACTTTTCATAAGAAAAATAATAATGCGAGAAAGTATTGATGAATATGAGAACTGAGAGTCGTTTAAGTAACTCATGGTAGGGAAGGTTTCTAAATTACGTATCATGAGAATGACTAGACAACTCCATAATAATAAATTTGGAAATAGCAAATATTGCTCATGATTGATATTAGCGAACAGATGGGTAGAGTTGAGTGCGGAACATGAAGGTTGGAATAATGGGTCAAAAGCCCTGGTAACCGTATTATTTACTACTGTTAGTGATGTTTCATGAATAACGTGAAAAACGTGGTTTAAAACATTGTTACCGTAACAGAATCGTATTTAGAACGCCGTGAGTTAATGGGATGGAAAAATTGCGACAATATGGAGATTCATTAAGAGGGATAGAAAAAAAATCATAGAATGATGAACTTTAGAGAAATCGATCTACAAGATCGACTGTTTTTGAAACCTTGCAATAAACGTTCAAAATAATTCCAAAAAAAAAGAATGTCTAAAGCCTAAACGAGGTTGGTACGCCAGGGCCATACACGGGTGTTTCGGAGGTTTCGGCCTCCTAGTCAGTGACCCCCCCCACAGGATAGAGAAATAAATTACAAAACAATCAACTTCTGAATATTTCTGATACGATACCTCGTCGTCGCAAGTTGGGTGGTGCTCCAATGTAGCTCTACGATATCTTCAATTGTTTGCAGGGAACATCCTAGACGGTTACCAATCAATTTTCTATGAAGCTTCAGGATTTGCCTTCTTTCTATGTCTTTGATTCAATGACTCCCAAGACCGAATATCTATCGAATTCTGCATGGATTAAATATCTCAGTGCTTTTCTCATTGAGCAGATCCGAGGTTGTTGATAATAGTAATAATTGAGTACACTAGATATAGCACAGTAAAGAAGGAATGGGTGACGTTTCGTAGTATCACCTTCTTCGCAGCAGGAAAGGCCAAATTTTAGCATCAAATCCACTCAAACAAACAGTTTAAGCGTAAAAAAATCAATACGCCAACATTTAGTCGCATAGTAAACAGCTTTTCTTTACGACTCACTGTTTTTTGAAGATCGATTATGTGATAACCTCGGCATTCTCCTATGTTCTTTATTGAGCCAAACAGGAAGTATTCGTAATGCAATTTATTCAACCAGGTGACGTTTCGGCGGCTTCTCCTTCTGTAGTGTAAGATTGGTGTAAAGCTCACCGTTCCATAGTTTTATCGTCCACCAATGGTTTACTGAACCAGGCGCACCGCCAAAACACCTCGAGAGTTTTATGCGCTGAAGTGTTCTACTCTTTTTCGAGAAGCTACTTCTGCTTTAAAACCTTCCTCGTTATCTGTCTGGGTCCTATGCGTGCTTGATGGAGGTATTTGGTTTAATTTTCAGTTTATCGGCTAGATGCTCTCAAATACGGATGCAGAGCGGTCTACCCCTTCGCCAATGTATTCGTCTGCGCTCGCTTTACAAAAATTAGGTTATTTGTACCCGGGGTCATCATATTATGCAGTCTTTTGTAAAACATAGACGGTCATATAGGCAGTTACGGAGAAATTAGCAATCTGGAGTATTCGACGATATTTCGCTCGCTGCTAAACATTTCTCTAGGCCTTCCCTTTTGATTGGCGTTTCATAGCTAAAGTTAATTTGTTTGAAATAAAGAGTATGGTAAACGGGACCATAATGTCTGCTTTTATTGTCACGGAGCCTGATTGTTCCTCTTAATCTATCTTGATAAGCTACTGCAACGGATGGAAACAGCGATTTTCCGTGCCAAGTTCCGATAGTCTTTCTTCTGTTCTCTTCTTATGCAGACACTGGCGGCTGCACTGAAGACATTTCTCACGAGCGTTCTTTCTCGTTCCAAGGGTCAGAGGAAAGGTTATGAACCAGAATGTTTTTTTGGCTTTTGGTACTAGTGATGCAACTGTTTTTGGACAGATTGATGCGAGTGTACACAAACAGAAGACAGTTTTTTTTTCGGTTTCTCTTTGGGCAAATTTGTAATTCCGCTGTTATCATAGCAGAACGAAGCATTTGTCCATGTCCACCCGTGATGAGTAGATGACAAAATAGTCGACGATTCACAGGAGGGCCTGAATGCGAATTTAAGGCCTTTGACTTTAGACATGAGCAAAATGGCAAGGCTTGACGCCATCCTCTCATTTGTGCGTAGTATTTTCCGGATATTCCGAAGAATGAGCTGTTGAGGCACTCTTTCAAGCGGGTTATGAGCTATGAATCGAAAAGCCATGCATGTTAAGTGCTCCTTTTTCCTGCATATGGAGGTGGCAGATGTCTTGCATTGCAGTCATTCAACCCCTCACCCGCGTTATTGAGACGCGTATTACCTAGATGATCCAGGAACATTTATTTATTAATGAGATAGCTGGAACGTGCTTTAGCATTTGGGAGAGTAATAATTTTATAAACCAAGCTATTCTGTCCCGTCGGTCCTATAACACCTTGAAATGTTATTCCGGTTAAATCAACGTCTGACTGACGAGGGATTACTACAAACTCTCCACAATTATTACTGACTGATGGTCTACTAGTTTATGATTTCAGTTGTTCTCGAACTTGCCACATAGCACATCTCTGCGTTGCTGTGAGGTTGGAACTGAACTCTTTGTCGCAGTAATGGTTAAGGATTTCGAAGCATTATCCGGATGTTTGAGGCAGTTGGTGTCAACTTAGCCGTTGGGCTCTTGTTGTCTAGAGAACGCTCGAGGAAAGGGAGGTGGTGTAATGTCTCCTACTTCCTGTTTTTCGTCCTTGTGCAGGAACTCTAACTCTACAGCGGAGTTGGCCTTGAATTTGGTGCAAACTGCACGAAGGGTTTCTTGGAAATGGATTATGCTGATGAATAGCTCAATAAATGCTATTATTAACAGCCTTGGATCTGCTCAAAACACTTGTATATTATATATTGATTGAAACAGCTCCGCGTTGAATTCCGACTTAGTCGTGCTAAAAGGCAAAGGACCTCTGTTCTTCTCTATAGGCAGTCTCTGAATTTAGTATATTGTAAAGAGGTTCGGTCCCTTTAGATCGAGAAGTCGGTTAACAATGACTGACAAGAGATGCTTAACAATCAGAACACGAATCGTGAATCGTTTTTGTTCCAATCATGCTTGTCGCAATCTTCGTTGTTGCGCTGTTTTGGTGTGAAGTTTTCCTGATTTGTCTAGTGATTTATTCAAGCCGATCGACTAATATTTTAGGGAGTCCAAGACTCACACAAACGAACTTAATTACGGGGTTCAAGTTACTACGTTGTCGTATTCTTCATAGGCTTCGCAAGATTGTTAATAGCATTTCAACGAAAGACAATTATATTAGGTCGGTCCAGAAATTTTGGCACTAAACCAATTAACACCAAATTTCTTAACCAGAAGTAATTAAATCACCCGATTTGGCATCATCCAGTTGCGCATTTCCTTGTGAACATTTTGGTATACAACTTATCTTAATTGCTTTGAAATGGAGCAGTAGTGGGAGCGAATTCGCTTGCTATTAATGCACGAATGGCGCGTGAGGGAAAATAATACCGAAGCAGGGAGCAAGAATAATAGAGCTTCTTATGGATGGCCCGAGCGTGACTGATCCTCTAGACTGTTCTCCCCTACGCGCCATTCGTGCACAAGTAGCAAGCAAATTTGTTCCCATAACAGCTCCACCTTAAGGCAAGTATAGGCAGGTTGTATACCAAAAAGTTCGCAAAGAAAATGCGCAATTGAATGATACAAAATTGTAACTTCAATTAATTCTGGTTGAAAATTTGGCGTTTATTGCTCTAGTGCCACAACTTATGGAACGACCTAATAATAACAGTAATACTAACAGTGTTATCAGTAACATTTTATTGAACCAGAATAGACGTCGAGGAGTAAAGCTGTCGAAAGAGAATGATAAAACTGAGATGAAGTGATGTTAAAAAGTTAGGTAGAAACACAGAAAGCACGACCGTTTCGAATCGAATCGAATCGCTTTAGTGATGCGTGATTGAATAGAAATACGGAAAAGTGCTAAAAGTAGCAGGGAACAGTTAGAAAGTTTGCTACAAAAAAAAACATTTCTCTCAGCCTAATTTTGCGTCGCTTGATACCGATTGACATCATAAAAGACAAAATCTTGCTTTTCTATAGAACTTCAACTTTACTACGTTCTTGACTAGTGAAAATAATGGAAATGAAAAAGTAAGAAATTTTGTTTTCTTGGAAATATTTTGTTCTTTCCTTTCTATAACAATATTTCTGCGTTGCCTAATAATTTCTCTCGCACATATGTTTTGTTCAGTTTTTTTTCTATCACAGACCGGGTTATTGCCAGAAGGCTGTGGTATGCTGGTGAATGTCCTAGTAACGTTTGGATACGGCCGCAGCGTTATCGCTCGCCATTTGAATGAACTGGGCTGTCGCAAAGTAAAGTATCGTCGGACACTTTATGCATTGACCGACCACGACCGCGCTACACTCGTGTCCATCTACGAATCTTGTGCAGCGACCACATAGGCTTGACTTCCTTAAGTTGAACATCATTGGAAATGAGTCCTGTGTCTACTATGAGGACAACGCGCGCTACGCCTATTGGCTGCTTCACGGCGAAGACACACCAGCTCAATCAAAGCTCATAAAGCATGTTTCAAAGACAATGTTCTTGGTTTGCTGAGATTAGCGGAGCATTCTGTTTTGGGACTAATCGGCAACAAACAGACAATCAATGTCGACGTTACGAGGAACAAATCCAGAAGTTGGTCGCAACACCGCGATAGAAGCGTCCGAAAGGCTCACTGTCGCATTTCTCTAGAATAACGGACGACCTCGCACATTGCAAAGTCTACTCGCGACATTGTAAACAGACTGGACTGATCCACGATGTCACATCCACCGTGTACAGCCCGAACTTGCTCCACTGGTTTACCATTTGCTATCCGTTTATTTTTTGATATTTCACGATTACCAGCCAAGAGCAACAGAGTGTAGAACACAGCCCGTTTGTGCTTTTCATCATTTAACGGCACGTCTGAATAATACGCCTGCAATTCCTCTATGTAAGGAGGTTCTCCCTCAAAGGGGCTGGCTCAGACGAAAAGCACCGTAAAACTGAAGAGGCTGCAAGACCGAAAGACGTGTATTGTGATATATAAGTGCCCATCACAGACTCCATGCATGGTCGAAAATAGTTGTTAGGCATATCGAAATCAGCACAATATTGACCATGCCGACTTCTTTCATCGTCAGCCTCATTCGTTCTGAGATTAAGACGTCCAACCTTTGCTCAGCAAATGATTGCATGTTATTTATCATAATGGTGATTATGTTGCTGATTGATTGCATTTCTGAAATAATAAAATATATCTTACTAGACTTTCACTGACAAGATCTAACGTTTAGAAAAAATACAATCGGTTTGAGTATCATGAAGAATAACTGAGGAGCTATCTGAGCAAAAATTGCTGTGTTCCAAAAAATGGATATGGAATGAGGTGCATTAGAAAAATGAAACATATAAGTTATCAAATATACTCTTGATTATAAAACGCGTAAGACAAAGTCTCTCATCCTGTACGGTTGGGCAATCGGCACCACAATTACCTAAAAAAAATTTCTCTCCGGTTCAGGAAAGCAAGTGGTAGCCTGTGGTGTAAATCCAATTAGGCTTTATCAAAATTTCGGCGAGAATCGACATGCCCAGTATTTAACACCATTTATAAAGTAAAGCAAAATCCACAATATCAGGCGAGTTTACACTAAGCTATGAAGGCCTTTATGAATGATGGATGCTAAGAGAAGAACTGAATGGAGGAATTCCTAAGGTCCGCAGAATATGTGAAGGCGATTCACGAATAAAAGTGATCACTCCACATAAGGCTCGTTGAAACTTCACCAAAAAATAAGCAATAGAGTGAAAGAGTCTCAGACAGCCTACGTAGGATCAAATAAATTTGTTATAGTGCTTTTTATACAAAAGAATTTTGTGAGTGCTCTTCTCATTACACATCTTTTTACTGGAGTCTAGTTCAGAATTTTCAGTTTGTCATAATCATCACATCTACGGATATCGATTATTGAATAAAATGACCATGTACATAGTTTTTCTCAAACACTTTGGATATATAATTCGCATCGATCTTCATTTAATCACTGCAATGCGTTTGCTCCGAAAATAGGAGTCGTTGAACATAAATGTTGAGTAGCTGCGAATATTTGAGAATGTCAAGATTTTGGCATGGAGCTCAGTTAATTGAGCAAGTACATTTGCATGAGGGTGCGTAAGTGTAACAAATGGTATCACACCATTCTTTTCAAGCACAGCCATTTTGTGCTATAAACTCCATCAAAGAGGTCTTGCTATGAGGTAGAATATCAGGCGATACGATAAAGACACGAAGAGGCATTCAAAAGGGTGAAATGAATGCATTCGTGCTCATACAAAGCGAACGTGCACAAAGAATTAGTGACAGATGTCACAATTGGAAAGAAGAGCTCAAGTTAAGCTAACATTGTAATTCAGTCAAAAGCACGAGGACATTGTTTCAAGATTAATTTTGAAGAAAACAACTACAAGTCAGAAACGGTGGAAGGCTGTGTGAAAAATAAGAGCGGAAAAACAAGTGATGGTGGATATCCCATCGAGTTTTTGACGACCAAATAAATGCGCTCGTTTCCTGAAAACCATTAAGCGGAAAAACTTCACACATCGATTTTGCTGCCAATATTTGCTGATTCTATTCACGTCATATGAGTGTGCAGGAAAATTCGATGAGTATGCTGACCAAAGAGAATTAGATGGGCAGCACAAAGGCGGTGGAGAGAAAGATCTTGGTGACTGTGTTACAGTGGTGAAGAAATGAAGCAGCTATGATGTCGTTATCGCAGTGACTTCTAAGCTTAACGTCGTCATTGAAGTGGTTATTCAGTGTCATCAATGAAGCGATGACTTCAGCACCATATGATAAAATATACATCAATGTGATAAGCGTCATTTGATGTTTAATAGAAGGTCGAATGTAAACCACTTCACAAAAAACAATCATTGTCTTACTATCGCACATCGGCACCAAACGTCTAAAATTTTGTCATCTATTCATTGAGGTAATAAATGCAATTACTTCCTTTTAAGACTATGTTTCGGAATTGTTCAAAAAGATTTTATGTAACATAAAAACGAGACAAGTGTCGAGTTTTCAAGACCTCATTAACTTTTTTAGTAATCATTCGAAAGCTTTAATCTCTGATTTAAGTCGTACGCGACCATTTCTTGAAAAGATCTTTTTAGAACGCTGTAGCATTTCGAACAAAAGCCTTTTTTTAGACTACTAGAAACCATTCGATAGCTCAAGTCTCGGAGAACCCAATAAAGATTTTGAGAACGAGAATTCAATTTCGCACATGCGTTTTTTTTTGCAAGACAGAGCTCTTTCTTTAGTATGACTATCAGTAATCAATCGATAGATTTGACGATTCCAACACCGTGCTTATTTTCTGGAAAACCCCTTTCCTTGAAGTACATCAAGGAAAATAAAATTAATTCATTTACGCGGACATGTGTTTTTTAGACAATTCACGGGCTGCGGGATAGGAGGGGAGGGGAAGTGCCGCGATTATTGATCGATGGCGCCCAGATGGACTGCACGTGAATTGAGATTTTTGTTATTCGACTAAGAACTCTCTCTCCGCTTTGAAAGGAGCCCCAGGTTGAACGTATGACTCTGCTACTATAAGATTTTCTCTACACGTCCATATGATTTTCGTGCTTCCAAGAGGTAATGGTGGAATTGCGCTAGCGATCTATAATATAATTTATTTTGAATTTTACAGCGCTATAAAAGAGTATTTGCAAAAAAAAATTGCGTGAGGCGCTACCCAGAGATTCAAGTTTTCGAATGATCGATAGCACTCTTATGAAAAATTCTTGTTCAGCAAGAGCGATCGGCTTTTCCTTTGTCGTCGTCTATCACGTAAGAACGAAAATACGATGTTACTACTAACTTCACGTAACTTCCAATGCATATTGGCATTGCAAGAAGCCTTCGAATAGTTATTTTTTATAATCAATCAGGCATCACAGAAGAGACCATCGGAACTTCTGAGACATCTGTCGTCATCAAATAGCAACGAACCTTTGCTGCTAAGGAAAAAAAACCTAAGGAGAACCATTTCAAAAAGTTGTGAGAAATTACTAGATATCTTCACATATTCGTCTGTATTGATAAACTTTTTGCAGTGTACGCAGCTAATACGTTCATGACTATCAATTAGTTGCCTCGATAGTAAAAAAGTTTTGGGAACAAACTCTTGACATTGTCTACGCTTTCCAAAGGAATGATGGTGTAATTTCCGCGGAAAAGCGAGAAAAAAGCTTTGACTTCATTGACAAAAATCACCGAGAATGAATGAAACATTGATGAGTTTTGTCCAGGATCGAGTTTCTGAAGAATTACTCTTTCCCGGAAGCAAAAGCGAGTAACCCCCAATGCGATCCTTCAACAAGAAAGTACGGGCCTAAAGTGAAGTTGAAAGTACACTGGTGAACGTAAATTTGCATCACATTTTGCTCTCTTTCCTCAACGAAATTTAACCACGTACAATTCGAAATCAAACTTGGTAGATCTTTACATGATGACTCCTGAGGCAGAGATCAGAGATCGGACTACCTGTTTACACCATCAGTGCTGCAAAGTTGTCAAATATTCTAGTAAAAAAAATTTGTTTGTGATGCACCGTATAATGCGTAAAGTCCACACTTTGTCAAAGTCAACGGAGAACATCTCCAACATACAAGGTTAATCATGTTACTGTTATTGTTAAGGTGTAACTCAGAAAAAATGAAACAATATGTAAACATATAAAGAACATGTGTTTTATGACGCTCATAATTTGATGTCAACATGTTCAAGGTGAAAACTCTGCAGTGATTTCCATATAAACGACGAAAAAATCCGCTTAGAAAACAAAAGAGCTCCTTATGCAGAGCCGTGGTGTGATGACCTCAAGATAGAAGCAATTTTCACAAAAAATACTTTTAGAAGGCTACAGTAGACTACAACCAGTCTCACTAAATCTGTGATGCACAACATGCAGATTTCATTTACAGATTCCTGGAAGTGGCCTACATCCGGCACAATCAATTAGAAAGATGAAGATTTTCCATTTCCGTCTTTTTCCCGAAGAGTGGAAAGTCCTTCGTTAAAGATAAACAAAATAGTTTCGTCATATTATTTCCGGAGCTTTTGCTGCATAACTCATAATGTTATGAATTATCAAGCAACTCGAGTGGAGCTCTGTAAAATTCTAATTTGTTGTAATTGCTCCTATTTCGTCCAAGGAGTATGAACAAAATCGCACCCTTTAAGCCAGACTTTTTATTTTTACTGTTACTAGAGATCACGGCTACCTGCTCGACCTATTCCAGGTGCTTTCACGTTCAGGAACCCGCTATCAGGTCTGTTTGCAAAGCGTTTACTCCGATCAGCAAATTTTGGCAATCGAATGCGATGAAGACGCGTGAGCGCGCTAGCATACCTGTCCCGGGAATCCGTTTAGAATCTACCTGATCATCATCCAAGGACATTCATAAAAAGAGAGCGATATCCTATAGCAGCAGTAAAACTCACGGGCAAAATCCAATAACTTCCGTGAAAGGTTTGAGAGAAAACGAAGTGGAGGAGAATGTGCTATAGTCCTATGTGTGATGTTAGGTCATGTAAAAAGTGATTAGCGAGACTGCAAGACGTAGTTCCCTTTCGTAATGAGTTTCTGCTACAGCTAGGTTTTAGGTTGTTGACTATTTCTAAACTTGACTGACATCGTAGATCGGCACGCAGAAACGACGAGGAGACAAGTTAGTGGGTAGGGGGGGGGGGGGCATTTTCCCTTTGTTTCCGCTTTAAAAATATCGCATTAAAGTTAGCTTGTATTGATGACGCTTATAAGCAAATGCGATGAAGATTCAAGCAAAATTCATGCACGACTCAAATTAACAAACTAACAGCAATTCCAGCTGCTAGAATTCAATAACTGTATGCAATATATGAAAATAATTGAAAGCATTTGTTTGATACAATTTAGTTTTGTTCGTTTCTCATCTTATTGAGTACTAGAGTGTACAAAGTACGCACGAGACTACGATATGTGGAAAAAAGCTTCAACTCCTTATGGATTTCTACGAAATAAATCTCCCTTTAACTTTTTTATACCCTTTTTTAGCAGTATCTAACATAAGGAATCTCATTCGAGTTTGAGTATCAGATTGTTTCTAGGAATGTGAACATTGCGATGAAGGCGTCCAATCTTTATATTTTGCACTGCGCAATCCATGAGATACGTAATTCAAAATTCTCTCCATAATTGAAAAAACTGATATTGTGGTAAACAAGAAAGAAGAATTGAGTGTAGACATACAAACCGACCAGAGAAATTGGCAGTTTCTAAACTCAAGCTGATATATTAATTGTGACCATGGACTTTTCCTTGCACGTAAAGAGATAGATAGACAGACAAAGAGACAGGAGGCAGAGGGACAGTGCGCGAGGAAAAGAGAGAAAGAGAAAGTTGAGTGAGAGAGAATAAGTTTGGAAAAGCGCAATATGAACTGCTAAACGAGCACGGTAATCATTTTGAAGATAATAAATTGGATTGGATCATCTGACGAAGGTAATAAGTGATGGAAAAAGTTCTGTTGTATGGCCTGAGAAAATGATTTTTACAGCATTGTGCAAATTTGAGCTCGTCAGAAATCTCGTTTTGGCTCTTTTTAGTTATCCGACGACAAATGAAGGAACGAGCTCTTTCGCTGGACATTAACTTTCCATTGTACTTTCAGTAATCATTCTAAGGATTAGATTTGAGGCTACTTTTGTTACGTAAGCGCTCTTTGGAAAAGCCTTACCATAATGCTGTAGCAGAAAGGAAACATTTGTGCTTCACACACGCATATTTCTAGTAGTACAGAATTGTTCCCTTTCAATTAAAAAAAAGGATAAAGCTCTCGGCGTTGACCAATCCATGAGGGATGCGCCATGCGTTTGTCTTCAATTTTTAACTTCGTTTGAGGTGATTGAATGCATATCTGCCTTTACAATGACTTGCGTTGGCCTCCCGCTGAATCGAGTCAGTGCTGTTTATCCTCCCAGACAAGTCTGAGACCTGTCTGGCACCAATTTATCGACCCCGGAAGGATGGATGGCTTGGTGAGCCATGAGCGCGAGATCGAACCACTGACCTTGTGACAATTGAGATCTTTGGAGGAATTTATGGATCCCTTCAATTGTGAATAATTATTCGATAGCGTAAGTTTCGACGTATCCGATGCTGCGTTTATTTTTTGGAAAGATCGTTTGACTGCAATGTAGCAAGAAAGTTCACATACGCGATGCACTTATTCGCTGGCTAGTGCACGTACTGGAGGAGGGAGGGGGGCTGGCAGTGGATTATCGATCGGTCTTGTTGAGCGGCCACATATGGAGTGCAGTTTTTGTTATTTAACTTGAAATTTTTTGTAGCTTCGAGAAGAACGCAAAGATAGAATGCATAATTTTGATAATACAAGATTTTCTACACGTTCAGATGTTTTTCGTTCTTCCAGCGGAATTGTAGTAAAAACGCGCAGCTGGTGTAATACATAATTCATTTTGAATACTACAGCTTTACAAAAGAGTTTTTCAAAGAATAACCACCTAGCGCAGTAGCAGAGATTTATGCTTTTTAAATGATTACTGAAGCTATTCTGAAGATTCCTTGTCCAGCGAAAAGGGTTGCTTCTTCATTTCTCCCGGATAACCAAAAAAAGCTTTTGTTTTTTTGTGCATCGAACAATATAACATTAGTTTACACAGCTTTCAGAATCGAACTGTTCATAAAAGTATTCGTCTGCTGCTCCACCTCTACTACAAATCAGGTGTCAACGCTCATAAGGCTCTTCGAAAAATCTGCACAAATCATTTACCAGGCTCTGAATGGGAGGTTTTGGAGCACCCGCCGTATAGCCTAGACTTGGCGGCGAGTGACTATCACTTATTCTGTCCGACGGAGCACTTTTGAGAGGTAAGAAACTTCAAAATGTCCTCGAAAGTGGGTAAAGCTCCTAAATTTTCTTTAAATCGAAAGACTGCGAGTGCTACCAACGCGAAATCTCTGTGCTGCCGGATATTAACCGAATTGTCCTGATGTAAAACGTAACCACTCTATCTCTCAATTTATCTTTTTTCTATGCCTCTTAAAGTACCACACAGCATTTCTACAAACTATCAAATGAGCTAGATTCACTGTATTTTGACATTACTTTTAGACGAGCTGAATTTAACTGATTGAGTTCTTACTTGTAACTTTGACATAATGCAGACGATCGTAATGAAGAAGAATGCACCGGCTATGATCAGCACTTTTTTCAACTCCTCATACGCATTATCGGAATTCTCATGTAGTCGATAGGGACTGTAAGTGATAAAAATAGCATGTGTTAGAAAATTACCAAATCGCCAAGAAATCTCTAATTACAGTGGATTTGATTTCGGCCTGGTTGTAAATACTATCGACTTCTGCTATCGATCGCTCTTTTACAAACCCGCTCCAAACGAAATAATCTGATAAGGATATGACTTGCTTTGACCCGATAGGTCTGATGCTATATAGGCGCCTATTTCGCCCTATTGGGACTCATCAGTAGCACCCTTCCTCGGTTCCGTCGATCCCTTGAGGCTAAATACGGAGAACGAAATAGGACGAAATAGACGCCTATATAGCACTAGACCTATCCCATTGGCTCAAAACAAGTCAATTCTTATCAGATTATTTCGTTTTGAACGGGTCTCTAGAACAGCAGTCGATGACAGAGTTATGATTCGTTATAAAAGGAGGCTCGACTGCCGGTAGCACAACGTCAGGTAATACCATCATCCGACTTGGGGTGCTAATTTTTTTCTTGCTCGGCGTCGATTCCTTTAGAAGACTATTTAGCCTCAAGGGATCGACGGAACCGAGGGAGGGTGCTACTGATGAGTCCCAACAGAACGACTAGGCGCCTACATAGCACTAGATTTCTCGGCTCAAAACAAGTCATATCTTTATCAGACTATCGACTTCTTTGAATAATTTTTGAAAAATTTTGCCCTTTAAGTAGCTTTTTTTCCGAGGAAAAATTTACCCTCATCATTAAAATATTTTTGACTCATTTTCGCACTTCTAATAAAAACAACGACCGAAATTAGTAGAGTTTTCTAAGCTATTGAAAACGAGAGAAACTTTGAATTAAAACTCAATGAGCATGGAAAAAAAGCCAAAGACACAGATCACATTTGTAAACAGAAGCTAAATTAGAAGAAAAGTGATATAAAAGATGAGAGGCATAAAGGTGATTCCATCCTGAATGGAGCTTTGTACGAAGTGACGTTTACAAATTGGTAAGGCCATATTATGGTCGAGTCATAAATTGAATCCAACAGGAATATTATACGAATATGTCAATGGAAAAGTTATAAGTAAAATGGAATATGATGATTTTCTTGTAAAATAAATCGCAATTGTCATAAACTTACGTCGAATCATGAACGAGTGTGTAGACATGAGGCACATTGCGTGTCCGTTGAATTCGTTGCACCATTTCTAAACAGGAATCTTAACCTTCTCATTTTCATGTTATTACTCGTAGAATCGATGAAAATGAACGGAATAATCAATATAGGGTAACCGATGCGACGAAAGTCGAATAATAGTGCAGGAAATGACAAACAAAGTATACAATGACTAATGCTTTTTTATTTTTTCTACTGCTTTTTTTTTCTTTGGATAAGATATCGCTGTCCATCTCATCCATTTTCCAGTGTTACTCAGTTTTTCAAATAGCGACAAAAGCCTTTTTTATAGCATTATGTAGGTAAAATCTTGGAAA
Source organism: Parelaphostrongylus tenuis (assembly GCA_019055375.1). Lineage (NCBI taxonomy): Eukaryota > Metazoa > Nematoda > Chromadorea > Rhabditida > Metastrongylidae > Parelaphostrongylus > Parelaphostrongylus tenuis. Next base: position 116,994 of record JAHQIW010000630.1, on the reverse strand, counting down.
ATTTCTTTAGCACACTGAACGCCATAATTCTCTCGATAAAAACAAAACACACTTTTATGAAGCACATTTAAAACAGCTGCATAAGAAGCATCTTCCGTGAAATGTATAAACGAAAACAAGAAAAGGACGATATCATTTAGAATTAAGCTGTTTTACATTTCTATAGCAAACTCTCCGATAAGTTTTCTGTACAGGAAGAAGAACGGCTGTTTGAGACATCGGTTATGATCAAAACAGCGACAGTGTACGTATACCACTGCCATGTCATTAAACTGCGCCACGCATAAATGAACGTGCCTGTGCCTTAGCTTTTTAATATTCACTTATCCAAGAATAAAATATGTTGTTGTCTCTATGCCTTCAATTCTGTATTTTCCAGCAGCTTACATTTATGATATCATCACACCTTTTATATGGGTCTACTTCTTCGAAAATAATTGTTGTTGCAATCATTTTTGAGCCACGCATGTCAGTGGTCTTTCAAACAAGGCTGACTTATAGAGCCCGATACCCGTGTTCCAATCTTGCGATCTCGTCAGTCGGGCAGTTACCCTTTCTCGTTTTTTGCTAATCTCTGTGTGTGCTCCAGTCCCCACACTACGAGTTAACGACGACGAACGCTTTACACTCTATGTCCAGTGAAGAACTCACCGAACACAGAGTGTTGTACACTTGATTTCTCGTGGCTAGTATATTCAATGTATCATAACTTTCATTTCGAGTGTTTTCTTGATACCATAGCTCAAAACTCAATACGCCACGAGAAATCGAGTGTACAACACTCTGTGTTTATAGAGTGTTTCACTGGACATAGAGTGTAAAGCGTTCGTCGTCGTTAACTCTTAGTGTGGGGACTGGAACACCCACAGAGATTAGCAAAAGACGAGAAAGGGTAACTGTCCAACTGACGAGATCGCAAGATCGAAACACGTGTATTGGGCTCTATAAGTCAGCCCTCATTGACAGACCACTGACATGCGTGGCTCAAATAATGATTATCAGGCATATTAAAATTTGAGCTGTGGTCTTAAGAAAACACTCGAAACGATAGTTATGATATACTTGTTGTTTTGCTCACTATGCGATCTAATTCTTATGTGCTAAGTTCTATTTGCTGAGGTCAGCAAAGTATTTGACTGAGTAGACTGGATGTCAATTTGTTTCTTGTAGGCTCTGGAGAAGGCGAAACCACCGAAACGTCACCATTGTATTTCTGCTGGACTGTATTACTACTGTAATCAACAAATGCTACTATTATCAGCCTCGGATCTGCTTATCAAGGAAATTTATTAAATCATTCAATGAATGCCGAGGTTAGCAAAAGTCGGTCCTGCAAATCATTTGTTGTTTTATCAAATCTATAACAGTTTTAGCCATCACATTTCAGCTGATGGAATCGTCTGGTAGCTGGTGCCCTCTGAAACTCCTCACTAAGTTAAAGTTTATAGAGGTCATATTGTGTTAAGAGGAAAATACAAGTTATTGTCGAAGCGACCTCAACTTGTCTCAAGCTTTCAATGAATATGTTTTATCCGTTCTGAATGTGTGTTGTTAAACCTTTCGGGACTACCAGTTGTAATAGCCACACGCAGTGCAAATCGCCGATTTTTGATATTTAATTAGGGTTTTTTCATCGATTTGTAAGAAAGTCTGGATTTTCTGTGATATTTCGATAGCATAAGATTTTCTCTACACACTCGTATGTTTTAAGTGCAAATATAACGTTTATATCTGAAAAGAAAAGCTTCCTTTTACTATGAAATCACAGTGATGTTGGCATTCTGTCAATCGTAATAAGTTGTACAAAGAATATAATGATATAAATCGATCACCTTTGATATATTTGATTATAAGCAACACTCTAAAGTCATAATAGTAACTGGAAATTGAAAAACAATGAACAGGATGTCAAAAGAAGCTGCTGCACAATGCATGCGGTGCCAGGTTATCGATAATTCTCACCATCAAGTTTATATAACAGGGATTCGATCATTTCTATTAATTGATATAATTACGCATACGAGGAAGATGGAAACTTATGGATTACAGAAAATTTCTGTGCAAGAAGGGTCAACCGTATTCAGGAAAACTAGTAAGTATAGCAGGCTACCACCTGTTTCATTATTGTTTCAGTAAATCCAAGTTTTATTAGTCTGGTGTATAGATCTATTCTTTCCTGACAATCGGAGCCCGATACTTCGACAATGCGATGGATTGGCTGCTGTCAAGTTTACAAAATATGATGATTTCACATTAGCTACAAGCTATACTAGCCATTGCATATTCTGGGTAATGTAATTGTGCCGCATTAGTTATGTCTAATTTCTAGGGTTACTGTGAGAAATTGGATCAGTATGCAAGAAGAATTTTGTAATGCTGCTGTTTGTTGATGTCATCTTTTATGGAGGACATTGTAGAGCTGCTTCATCTTACTATCGATGTGAGCTTATTACTTCATTACAAATACAGCTTGCTATGATATTTGCGAATACTTAAAAGCTTACCTTTCAGCGCCGTTATGTCAAGAGAAAAAGACGGAGAAGCCTCAGGAGAAGAAGACTGGGAAGCTTTTGAGGATGAAGAATTGGAAAACATACTTCAAGGCTTGGCTGTAAGCGCTGACGAGGACAGTAGTAACGAATGGACAAAAACGTGCATACTCCACAAGATTCTGAGGATGACGATGACGGAACTGACGATGCACAAAGAGCTCTTTTGAATGCCGACAATATAGTTGGTGATCGGACCACCATTGTTCAGCCACCAACCGTCCTGTCCTTTGATGACCCAGCGGCAGGTGTCGAATAATGTATCGTTACCGCGTGCTGGCAATCAGCTGATTTCCACTAACTGCTCATGACCGATCTTTGAGAGATGATTGTAGAGCAGACAAAGACATCTATGGTACTCAGAAGAACGCCGATTGGGAGGATGTCATTGTAGAAAAAATGACATTCATAGCTTTGCGCATGCAAATGAGTGTTGTGAAGCTACTACACCTGTAAAATTATTGAAGCAGCCATACGTCTTTCAGAAACCCCTTCTTTGGAATATGAGGTCGTGGAGAGATATAACAAGCACAAGTTGCTCGTCGATTTCACTGACCAAATGGCTGCTTATTCTCATACACCAGGATAATATGTAAATGGTGAGCGCACTTTGCTGCGATATTGCTTCACAATATCTAATTTCACAGTTGAGGTACATCCGCCTGTTCTTCCACCTGGTGACGCATATGTTCTTGATGAACGCGTGGAAAATACACAAGGACTGCGCGAAGAACATAACGTTCACCGATTTTGAGATGGATGTTTATCTCAAATACTCGCAAGATCATGTCGCTCCACAGTCGACACCCCAGGCGTATTCTCGAAATTACTTTGCCACGTCGTGGAAGTTGTATTGGATGCTATAGAAAATTGGTAATAGTTGTGAATACTGCTTATGCTTAAAACATAGCTGAAAGACTAAGCACAAGGTGCAGTCGATGTAAGCAGTATCTTTATTTACCTTGTTTCATTACTGCCCATTAGAGATGTGTTATTAGGCGTTTTCGTTCGACAAGTTGTATGAGCTGGGTCGAAAAATCATGTTGCGTGATCCTGTAGACAATAATGAACCGAGAACAGATTGTTCAGGATTTGATGTTTATTGTTATAGAACGCATAATTTGCTGAATGTAATGAGCAAAACTATGCAACTAGGGTAAATGCTGACCGGTACTGAATTTAGGGTGAACTGCTAATGATTGATGCTTATTGTATAGATTATTGTTTGCTGATAAATATTTTGAACAAAACAACTACAACATCAATATGAGATTTAGAAAATTCGGTTAAGGATTATGCATTTTCTTCGGAGAAGTACTCCACAAATTGATGAATATGGGTTTTATGAATGCTTATTCCGACTGTGTACCAAAAGTTACTTAGCAAAAGCTTTTTGATAAAGTCGTAAATCGGAGAAAAATCTGTTTCAGCCCTACAGTGCTGCATATCGTCAGCAAACAATAAGTAAGAAATGGAGATGCGTTATTTTCCCCTAATTGTTACCTTGGTTTTGAAAAATGGGAATTTTTGAAACACGTGGACTTCCGTTTTACTAAAAAAGGCTTTTATTGAAGGCCTTTAGTAACATATCATTTGTTCTGATCAATTGTCTCTAGGGCATGAATCTCACTACACAACCACCAAGACACCCACTGCGAAGTTTAAAAGAATAGATGTTTGCTCAGAGTGTGTAATCCGATCTTAATACCCTTGCAGGGCACTAAGAAATCAGTTCTAAGAAGCCAACTTAGTTTTTGGAAGCTAAACTTTTTGAACTATCAAACGATAAGCACAATTCAGGCATGAACGATTGAGGAACACGCAAAGCACTTCAGAAGCGAAGCGCAGTTTTTGTTTATCTTTTACAACGCTTAGAAAACCTACGTTTGCTAGTTAGTACAAAAACTAAGTATGTATTTAGAATCATCATTTCTCAAGCTATCGAATAATCACTTAAACTTTAGTGCAAAACTTTTGCTTTGTGAAAGACCACGTGAACACGAGTGGAAATCACATTGAACACTCCGAAGAGAAAAACGCTATTTTCTCTTCGTTGGCAGCTCATCGAAAAACATTTCCATAAGCCAAGGATACCATCAGAACCGTAATTTTCAGCTATCGAATGGTTATTTGAAATTAAACCAAAAATCTATAGTGCCGAGAAAATCACCAAAATTGGCATGTGCCATGTGTGGTAGACACGGTCCGGAAAGGGTTAATATGTTCTCTAGGACGTGAATTTCGCGTAAGCCTTTTTAGTAAACAGAACTGACGTTCCAAACAAGCGAATTCTATTATCGGTTCCTGACATCTCCATTAAGGTGGAATGACAACGGTAGATTGACATCACCTCTATGAGTCTATCACGGGTTCGCAGCTTACTGTTTTTTGGGGAGGACAAAGACATTTATATAGAACGAAGTTCTTTACCTGACGCCACACCATCGCGCCGAAAATGATGATTTTTTATCACAAAAAAGTAGCGTTATATAAAGAGTTGAATGGGTTGACATATGGCAAAACGACTGCGCAATAATGGCGAAATTTTCAAGGACTCAAAAATATCATTTTACATAACACGTTATGATTTTTTCATTATTTGATTAATGCGTTCGCTCAAAGTTAAAACTTGCTAGCAAGTGGGTCTTTGAAAGTATGACGATTACATCACTCAGTGAAATAAGAAACGGTCAAAATTTATCCAGTTCAGTCAATTAATAATAACAAGTTCAAAGAGAAAAGACGAGAAAAATTTGGTGAAGGTCTACAGGAAAATCGGTTTTGAAATTTTGGCGACGCTTGCCAATAATGATAACGGCTACTACAGACTGGATCATCCGGAGAAAAATGCAGTATAATCAAAGGACGATCACCATAATGAAGAACTCTGAATGAAAAATGGGGTGTGTCAGAACAAACAACATTGCAGAAACTTCACATTTTTATCAATGGAGTGCTGTCTATTGTGATAGTTTGAAAATATGAACTCTCGTAGTGGAAGATTTTAGTGAAGCACTTACATTAGCGGATTGACTTTGTGATAGTATTACGTAGATTTCTCGAGATGTTTGAAAAAGTGGTAACAACTAGATGAGTGCAATCAGTAAATCGAATTAAGATCGTTAATTTTGCTGAATGAGCTATCTGAATCTTCGAATGGGCCCTCCTGATTCAGTTCTAACAGAATGTGTATTTAATTTCAGAAGTACGATTGTTCATGAGACAGTAGGGAAAGGAAACGAATAATGAATGTATGAGATGGCGTTACTAGTATATCATGGGAATACTCGCCTAGATGTCGTTGGAAATTCGTTTTATAGGCTAATCAGTTATCATCTATCCGAGTTATTAGCACCAAAATGTATGATCAAGCAGGGGAAAGCCTAATGTATCAGAATAGAAAACGAATGCGAAAATATTTCCGGAACAGAGAAGAAATTCCGAATAATCAACCAAAATTGCGCTGTTTTGGGAGGCGGTTGATTTTACTGCGCCCACCGCAATTCCCAAAAGCACGTTTTTCACTTTTTAATCGGAAAACTTTTCTTTATTTCGAGAAAAATTTTGCAGTGCTTGTAGAAAAAACTCTATTCTATCGTCTTATAGATACGAGCTTTCGATTTCACTTTATATTGCTGCTGTGAAAGTCGTGAAGAACCCGTTATGACGTTTAAGCGACGAATTTAACTACTGCGGGCCTGAAACGTAATCTACAAGCGAAGAACCACCCACAAACCTTAGCCGAGTTAATAAAGCAAACGACCGTGAAGTAATATATAATTTCATTCTCAGTGCTACAGCACTTTGAAGGCTTTTCATAAAATAAGCGCAGTATGAGGTTATAACACCATATTATTGCAAGAATATCGACTACATTTATCTAATAGCTGTCAAAGTAATGAGTTCACAGATATGTGCTTAAGGTAAAAGCCGTTGACGGTTGAAATCTTATCGGCAGAATACACCGTGTATCACAGAAACAAGGATAGCAATAGCAACCAGATGCGACAGTGAAGTGGCTAACACGCATCCCGTAAAAGGTGGGACGCCGATTCAACTCTCGTTCTTGTTCAAAGCTTTGCATAACACTCGGGGCTGTTGGTCTTAATCTTCCACTTCAACAGCATTATCAAGTCAAAAACTCGCAGTAACCGTAAGAATGCTGAGATATACGAAAAATTGGACATGATGTGTAAAGAATGGACTTAAATAACGACTACCCTATGTGGGAGAGCATTCACTGGCACTGTATCATTGAAACTCTCGACCTGCCTTTCTTTAACTGACATCAAGAAAACGATGTGTGCTTTATGTCTGAAGTGTCCATGAATCTCTCACGTGTAGGTGATTGCTTGAGAGTCAGATGCGAAATTGCATACAATGCTCCTCAATTATGAACAGACAAGAGGACGAAAAAATGTAAATATTTGCTTTTATTGAGATAATACCGGCTCCAGAATATTGGTTCCTTGTTTCTAAAATGTCGGTTGCACTTGTACCTCTCTTACACACATCATATTCGCGCACATTTGCGTGGGTATGCTATGGTACGGTTTATGCTTGCAGAGTGGTATCAGCTAATTTGAATCAATAAAAGCACTACAATCAAGAAGTTGCGAGGCCCAAAGCCTAGATGTGTTTCAGGATCGCATCAAATGTATACACGAGTCTTGTAAATATTGTCTGAAAGAGCTTGCCAGGCTATCGAATAGGCATCATTACCTGAGAAAGTGAGGATAACCTCACACGGAAACTCTCTTGCTCTTTGAATAAGCGGAATTTGTACTTTCCCGTTATCTTCACCATGCTTTTTTGCAAAGTTCTAGTGGTCATTCGGCAGTTTGAATCTCAAAATTCCAGGGGCTTATTTTTCAAATCGCTATTTCACTGCGCTGTGAGAGTAAAAACTAAATTGTGCTTTTTACTCAAACATTTTGAGCGTGCCAGAAATTTATTTGAGGTTTCACTAACTATTTGATGTCATAAATTTTGACAATTATAATGGTGTACTTGGTATTAAAAAAAAGACTTTCAGAGCGTTGCTGCAGCCAAAAAGAAGACTGGGTTTCACACTCGGAGCGCATTACTTGTCAGTTAGGGTGTGTGTATTGTTCCAAAAGCGCACTATTTGATGTCAATGTTGCAAAGCACCAAGATTAAGTTCACCAATGGATTCGTTGAGATGTGTGATATCGAATGGTTACTGAAAGTTTGAAGAAAAGGTTTTGTACGGCGACAAGTACTTGAGTGTGAAATACAATTTTGTTTTTACGTAACAGCGCAGTAAGAAGAATTTATAGAAACAATGTACATTATTGAAGTTTTCAAGATTCAAGCGGTCGAATGACTACTGAAACTTTGTTTAAAGAGTAAAAATTGAGTTCTTATCAAGGGTTTCAAACAGAGTGATGATAGCGGAAATGATCCGCATAGCCTACTGGTCGTGATAATCGGCATGCAGGGCCAAGTGGAGAATTACTGCTTTCCAACTTGCCCGACTATCGAAAATAAGAGTGATAGAGGTTATTAAAATCTTTTTTACAGAAGACTTCAAAAATAGATCAATATTCTAGACTTCTCTATTGATATATAAATATAGTGAATTGTCCCATAAACTCCCGAAGTGACGTTTTACTCAAATTTTATTTCTATTTCAAATCACATTACTGCCAAGAGGTTGTGATTTGTTGAAGAATGCTCTAGTAGCTCTAGCCAGCCCTTCGATACGGTCGTAGAACTAAGTCTCGCCTTTTTTCTAAGTAAAGTGGGCTAGCCTAAGGTAATGTCTCGACACTTCATTCACTGGCGGACCACCTCAAAATGCAAAGTCGACGGGCCACAATTTAAGGAAAGTGGACTAGCCCACGGTAGCACATCTGCAGTACCGCTTTAATATTGCTTCGTCGGATTACCATCTCTTCCGCGCCATGAAGTACCATCTGCGGGAGGAAAAGTTTGAAGACCACAATCAGCTAAAAAGTGACCTCACCGATTACTTTGAACCCCCCAGCCTTATTCTTTCTCTTCTGAGAGGAAAGCATACAGTTGCTCAGAAGATGGTGCATATTACTACTGATCATGATGATGATTATACTGCCAACCAAGTAATTTCTTCGAATGAAGCAAAGAAGTTAACAAAAAATTGAAAATGTGGAACAAATTATAGGACAATCTAATAATATTATGAAACAACTTCTACATATAGTTTATGTCATCAGTGCCTTTTGATAACAGGGCGTTTTAGGCCGTTTTAAGACGCATATCCACTAAAAAGAGCATCAAAGAAATTATTACGTACTGTTGGCATTTGTTTTTACACATATTTCCAGCCATTCTCTATAGATTGAATAAAGACTGGAAGTTAGTCACGTGGTGAAAGGTTTGGGATATAAGATTACCATAGACACAAGGTGGTATAGATAAGTGCTGATTTCCAGAAAAAACACATACATGATCAATCTGAGAAGTGAAAATAATCGCTTCAGATACGTCAAGAGCTATCAAAAACACGGCTTTTGATTAACCAGGATGAGATGCTGATAAAAAAATTGTGATATCTAGATTATTTCACAATTAGATCTCTCAACACTCTTCTGAAACTCAGTACGGCTAAAGCCCATTAATTCATCGTTGACCTTTTGACACAATCACCTGTATCACCTGTCGTCCCGTTGATCGTCGAGTGACTCGAGCGGGTACCAGCAACTCTTCCATTTTTCCCTATCGCGTGCAAGAGTAGCCCAGTGGGTCATCCTTGCTCTAGGAATTCGCTGAGCATCATATCTTTCTTCCATCGCTTTCGTGAAGAAGTCGGACCAACGGGTCAGTGGTCTTCCTTTAGAGCGCTTGACGTCCCGAGGAATCCAGTCGGTAACGGCTCTCGTCCATCGGTTGTCGTTGAAGCGCATCACGTGTCCGGCCCACCTTATTTTCGATATCCTGGCGTGTAGAACGGAGTCTCTGATTTTCGATCGTTGACGTAGGTCGGAAGTTCGGATCCTTTGTCTCATTTGCGAAATACGAGATACTCCTAGCATCGACCTTTCGACTGCGCGTTCGATAACGGCAAGTGATCTTTCATCCTGCTTACGTAGCGACCAGGTTTCTGCTGCATACGTTAGGGCAGGGATAATTGTCGAGTCGAAAAGGTGGGCACGGAGTCGGACGTTCTTTGTCCTCTTCACTACATCTTCGATGCTCTTAAACGTTCCCCAAGCCGCTCGTTTCCTCCTGCTCAACTCTGGGGCTAGGTCGTTCATCATGTTGATTTCACGACCTAGATAGATGTAACTGGAGCATTCGGAAATTGTCGTTCCGTTGAGCGTGAATGGGGCATTAGAAACCCATCCGTTCCTCATGAACATTGTTTTCGTTAGATTCAGTTGAAGACAGATCTTTCCACAGGCGTTATCGAAATCAGTCAACATTCGTTCCGCTTGGCTGATGTTTGGTGTTATGAGAACGATATCGTCAGCAAAGCGAAGATGGTTTAATTGTCGACCGTCAATTTTCACTCCCATTTCGTCCCATTCTAATGTTCGCATGACGTTTTGTAGGGTGGCAGTGAATAGTTTTGGTGATATTGTATCGCCTTGTCGAACCCCTCTTCTTACGTCAATGGTGATATTGTTGTAGAATGGAGATATTCTGGTCGTGAAATCTTTATAAAGCTCACGAAGGATCATTATGTACCGAGTAGGGACGCCCTGGTTATCCAGAGCCTCTATAACCGCTTCTGTTTCCACTAAATCAAAGGCTTTTTTCAGATCGATAAAAGTGAGACAGAGTGGTTGTTTGTACTCTCGCGAAACTTCAATGAGTCTTGTGATCGTGTGGATGTGGTCCATGGTACTAAATCCTTTTCTGAACCCTGCTTGTTCGCATGGCTGTCCTTCGTCCAGTGTTCTGTCAATCCTGTTCAGGATGACGCGAGTAAAGAGTTTATAGACAACGGACAGCAAGCAGATTGGGCGATAATTGCCTATGTCGTGAAGGTCTCCCTTTTTGAACAACAATACGGTCTTGCTGGTTTTCCATTGAATAGGGACCTTGCATTCTGACAGGTAGCGAGTGAAGAGCCGAGCCAGGGTGTTGATGAGAACTGGCGGCAGGTTCTTCAGGTGTTCTGGTCTAATCCTGTCTGGACCGGGTGTTGTTCTGTTTTTCACCGACGATATAGGATGTCGGATTTCGGAAGGAAGGACCGGTGGAACGACATATTCGTCCTCTTTCAATTTATATGACGGTAAGAGAACATGGCTAGCGAAGAGATCCGAGTAGTACTGGTGGATGATTTTCTCCATAGCCCTTCTGGAAGCTGTAAGTGTCCCGTCAGGGTATCGGAGTGCAATCATCTTGGTCTTATAGTTGGCGAAGCCTCGCTGGGCTTTGCGAATGCTCTTCCCAAATTCTGCAGCTTCTGCCATAACTGCTGCTCTTCTCTCTTTAAGGTCTTCTTTTATCGCTTCTCTGCATCGTTTCGCAAGTTCGGACGTAAGGTTTCGGTTGCCTGCGGCTCGTGCGATTCCACGTTGACGTATCAGCTCGAGTGTCTGCGGAGACAAGCGTCTCTTCGTGACCTTAGGACTTTCGGCTTTTTTAGCGCCAACGTGAAGATATTCAACGAGTCGATCGTATTCTTCGTCAATGTTGTCGACAACGGTATCTTCCCAAGACACAATATCGGCAGGAAATCATGCAAACTAAACCCGACACCCTTTGTGAATTGTGTATTTATATCTGCTAGCAATCTTATTAACCTACAATGATAGAAAGCAGTTTCTGGACTTCACATAGACATGCGTGAAGAAGTGAAATAGTGCATCAAAATCAAGCAACGACCACTGGCATAGAAAAAAGTGTTCGATTTTGATAGCTGCAAAATGCAATGGAAAGAGAGGCTTTCCTATTCAAATACGATTATAACATTTTGAGTTTTCCTAGTAGATGTTTGTAGACCAATTTGAGCTCATACATTAGGGAACATGAACGAATGGTGTTAACTAATATACAGTAGACGTAAATGACCGTACACATTCAATGTAGTCACTGGATTGTTGGAGGCTGTAATATCACGACGGGATGGTTTGATGACGATAGAGTGCATAATACCTGTTCATAATGAGAACATGATGCGAAGAGAATTATCATTGCAAGACAATTACGATTGCGCTCTTCTTAATCGGTTGCGAAATACTCCAAATTTCTGTTAATTACAGACGTTGACCCTGAGTACCTGATGATAGAGGAGAATATGTGCGATAGAGTAGGATCAGCGTTAGAATCAGAGATCTGAGCCAGATGTATTTGCAGGTGAGCTGTATCTACATTCTGTTACAAGTATAAGAATATCCAATGAAGAACTTATGGCACCGAGGTTATATGGTAAACATGTAAGAGAAAAAAATCAAGAATTCGCCGAAAAAATGATAGCACAGCATCGGCCTCGGTGGTGTTGTGGTATCACGAGCTCTCAGTATAGATGAAACGTGGACTGAACTTTCACGTGAAGCTCATTTTTGCGTATTACTCAGCACCTCTGGATACATAGTTATAACGTCAGTGTTGTATAAGCAGTAAAATATTGACTTGAACATTATATATATATATATATATATATATATATATATTGTCTCAATTGATAGTTTGAATAAAGATAGTAACAAGTGGTTAATTGCCTACTTCGAATGTAGTGTTGAAGGTTGACTTGAATAAAATTATTATCGGGGTCTATCTAGTGGATATTCTATGAAACCAGCTCACCGACTGGAATCACTACAACGAACAGGAAAATATAATGGGAGAGAGGTCAACCAGGCCAGACAGGTGAATTATACTTGTTCTATCCAGCGTAAACAGGAGTACCAAGCGTTTGGACATGAAGAGTAACCTTTGATGACTGTGCCACGACCACGAGGACTGTTTAATAAATTACCCAGCTCAAAATTACCTGTTGCAGGTCTTATTCACACAAGAAATCATGTTGGACGACATAGTCACAAAGGCATGTGGTCTGGCGACAAATGGAGGACAAAGGATTGAGTAGAGACTGAATGTGACTGTATACGTGCTCTCAGATAAAAATAAGTGTGCATACACTATCGATCTTACTGTCAAAATTTACTCGTTTCTTCTAAGGAGGGCTGCATACTTGTTTCTTCTATGAAATGAGATATTTTTAATGAGTCATTTGCCTATAATGGCTCGTGATATTAGGTCGTTCCGTAAGTTCTGGCACTAGGGAAATAAGTACCAAATTTATTAACCAAAATCAATCAAAGTTGCATGACTTTGGTATCGTTCACCTTCGCATTTGCTCACGAAAATATTGATGTACAATTTGCGGTACCTTTCTCTTTGGTAGCACGGGAGGAAGAAACGACCCCTTTCGCTGGATAAGAAATTTTCACAAGAGTTTAAGTAATCATTCGAAAGTTCAAATCTCTAGCTAGTGCGTACTGGCCATTTTTTGAAGAGTCCTTTTATAAGGCTTCAGCAAAAGGAAAACATCTGTTTTGCATATGCGCATATTTCTCGCAGTACAGAGCTCTTTTTAGACTACTGGTAATCATTCTATAGCGTGAGATTTGACAACTCCAAAGCTGTGATTATTTTCTGAAAAGACCATTTCATTGCAGTGCACTACGAAGGCGGATCACATGTCAAGTGCGATTTCTATTATTCAATCAGGAATTGTTTCTCCGCTTCGAAGAAACTTCAAGTATGACCCTAATCTACAAAATTTGCTCTACGCGAACATATGCTTTTTGTGCTTCCAGCGAAGTAATGTCGAAAATGCGCGGTCGATGTAAAACGTGGTTAACTTTGAATTTGATAGCGTTTTATAAAGATCTTTCCAAAAAACGACCACATACGGCACTAGCGAGAGATTAAGGCTTTTAGATGACTAACACTCTCATAAAATATCCTCATCTAGCAAGAGAGATCATTCCTTCATCACGTGCTACCAAGCGGAAAAGAAACAACTTGCCTATTTTTTCTCGAAGATGGAGTTGTCATGGGAAAATTTGCTTGCTACTCATGCACGAATGGCGTGCAGGGGATAATGCTAGAATGAACGGCTAGGAAGGGGTTTGCGAAGTGCAAAGCTGGAAAGAACAGTCTGAAGGATCAGTCGCTCTCGGGCCGTCCAAAAGAAGCTCTATGAAATCTATGTGCCTCTTCACCAGCATCTTTCTCTACGCGCCATTCGTACATGAGTAGCAAGCGAAATTGATTCAACGAAACCTTCATATCAAAGCAAGTATAGGCAACTTGTACACCTAAATATTCGCAAGAAAATACGCAATTGAACGATATCAAAATCATGCAGTTTTAATTACGTCTGGTCAGCAAATTTTGTGTTTATTGCTCTACTACCAAAACTTATGAAGCGACCCAATGAATGGCGGCACATGAGTTCAAATTTCTACGATTTTCTTCACAAAAGGCGTCAATGCTAAATGAAGTGGTTCTTGCTGTTGAGGTACACCAAGTGAATGACAAAAAGTCGAACGGTCTAAATTTGTCCTTTACAGACTTCTAGAAATGTCAAAAAGTGTTTGAACGCTTCCTTTGTTCACATTTGTCAAAAAATCTCTGGCTTTGTTTCCGCAGATAACTCATATGGATGCCAGTAATAGTTTTTACTTGGCAGGAGAACCTTAGTAGTACACCGCAAAGTTATCTGGACCCATGGTAGTTTTACACGAAAGAGATTGTCATGTTACCGTATGGCAAGGCGTCGATAAGGATCTTTGCTGTTTGCCTCTGTTTGTAGTTTGTGACAAAGTTATTCACTTTGTTTTGCGGATACCTCCCATTATGAAAGGCGTTATGCAAGTAATTGCAAAATCTTTACTTAGTCGATGTTTCATATTGAAATGGCCATCTTCACAAGTCACGACTAGCTCATTAGGATTCTCTTACTTTGGGAACTCGAATGCGACGTTTGAAGTTTCAATGGTTATTATCATTTTTCAACTAGGACTATGTTGCTGCATGGATGGTGGTTATTCTTAATTTTGGCTCATTCGAGTTTTCATCATGGTTAAGTTTATTTGCTAATCGTCTATGGATATACATCACATTTTGACGGCAGCGGAAAATTCCTAGCGACGATAGGATAGGTGGTAAACTAGTGAAAGTTCTTATTATTGACGCTGCATATATAGATATAGACATATCAATTACTCTATAACTATCAGTCAAAAACATGGGTGTTTTTTCTTCAATATATATCGGATAATGCTGAGTGATATGCAGGACTTTAATCCTTCAAGGGAGATCAAACCCACTTTTCACCCTTTCTGGTCGTTTGCCGTCCATTGTCTACAATATTTGAATAATTTTCACAATTGTTTGGGGCTTCAATCGGAATGAATAGTTGCGCAAAACATCTCAATACTTCTTGTCAGTATCATAAACCGACTACGTAGAAGAATTGTCTGGAAAGAAAAGTGAGAACATCTTGAATTACACGCTAGTAGAGAACAGCTATTTTCAAGAAAAGACAGTGAAAATTTTACTACTTCTCTTTGATGAGCAAATGTGAGGTTATCAATAGTAGCATTGATTGAATACAACAACACAATACCTTCAGAGCCTGGAATGATCCAACTGATCCGCGATAGACACAAACTACACTTCTCAACTGCAGCAAAAAGAAACGTGATAAACAACTTCTGATTCGCATAGTAAACAACTTCCTTTCAAAGGCACTAACCGTTTTGTTGTTGTCTCACAAAATAGCCACTGGAGAGAAGGCGCACAAAGTCGTGCATGAGGTAGAAATGTGTTTAGGCCAGGTCAGAAAAAATCGGCCTGAAGTGTGCTGCGTGGTCACATGCGGTTACTAGACACTGCTCGCCGTTCGCTTATCAATGGATTCTTAGTATTTGTTCAAAAGGTTCCAAAACTATCCAAAAAGAGTTTGGGATTTTTGACGGAGGATGCTGACTTTCACACTGAAACGTTCCTTAGTGAATATTTCTCATAATGTTGAGTGGTGCGCAAAACTTTTGCGTGTCTCCTGTGATGTTTTGCTCCCTACCCGTTTTTGATGAAGCTTTCGTTTTTAGTTCTTCAATTAGGTGTTCTGTCATGCGTATGCAATGTACCAGCTTAGCCAGTGTATCGGACTCCGCATGCCTCACAATAGATTGCAGATATCGGGCCCAAACCTATGCAGGCACTCCCAATACCGTTAGGGTATATACCATACAGTTTTGTGCTCCACATTGATCGTAATACAGTCGGTTGCAAACTAGATGATGCCTTTTGATGTTTACGGGCATTTCGATGAGTGCTACCAAATTCTCCAAATTATTTCTCCTTGAGCAGCGTTACGTAGCTAGGCGTATTTCGTTAAAAATAATGGACCGAACGAAAGGAATTTTATTCTCAGTAAACTTATCACTTGAAGGCGTAGCTTTACCTATAAATCAACCCTGAGGTGCGTCCAGCGTTTCGCTTATCAGAAATAACCATCTTATGCGTCAAGTTCAATGAGTTCCTCCCTACACTCTCTTCCTGTGTAGACTCTGATAGCTGTTCTAAACGTGTTTTTCACAGGTGTGCGTTTTGTGTGCTGTAGTTGAGAGAAACGCTAATGAAGCGGTGCATTTTATTACTTGGCTTTCGGCATCATTTCGTCTTGTAGAAGCTTTCGGAAAGGTCGACTTGAACGTTCAAGAATGGAAGCAAATTTACTTTCCAGAGTATCTCAAGCGCTCCAAAGCGACAATTGGCCCGCATCGACTGTTTTCGTTCTCTACGAAGCGAAGGACTGCATAATTTGCTTTAACGGTAGAAAAGGCAATTGCATGCGATCTCGTCAGCAAAGTCAATATCTTGTGAGCGCGCTAGGATGAATAATATCTCCATAGAATACATTGGCGAAACGAGTACACCACTCTGCGTTCGCATAAAAGGCACAAATCTGAAAACTTAAAAATAAATAAAACACTCCACTAAGGACGCATAGAGATTATAAACACAACGAAAAAGATTTTGATGTAAATCCTCGCACAGGAATCCACGTCATTTGCGCGAAGAAATCTAGGAACTTTTCGGATAAATACCAAACATTCCTAAAAGGAACCTCAAGGAAGAGTGTATTTTATCATGCGTGACCTCGCACTATAGCTCGGGTCAATTTTTTCTGACCTAAGCTAAGATGTCTACGTATGCTAGACTCTGTGCCAAAATCTGAATAGGCGATTCCACCGAAACGTCCGCAATTGTAATATTACTGTGCTGTATTGTTGTATTCAAGAAATACCACTATTCATGATCTCTTCTGCTTTTTGGGAAATAATACTAGTATTTACTAATTTCTCTCAAAATGTAGCTGTTCTTTACTGCTTTGTAATCTGTAGTCGTCAGCCATTGTGTTGAATATCAATTCACGCTCGTCAGTGTTTTTGTGGTATCGATTTTGATTTCCTTCGCAAAAACTTCAAAATCAAAATAGTACCTAGGAAAATCATGTATACCCTTAGAAACTATAGATAAAAATCTTTCCCTAAGTTTTTCAAGCACTTTGTTCTAGTTGTAAAAATCATCGCTAGTTCTCAGGAACAACTCTGTGTTATTTTTGATAGTTATCGAAAAAACCTGTTTCGTCAGCTGTCATCTCCCAGCGATCTTATTTTGTCTCGTCAGTGATGAGTATGAACTAGAGGAAGAGAATATTGAAGAACGGTCCTTATTGTCGACTGTAAGAATAGAGGTGAGAAGTGGAGGTTAATTGAGATTTATGCACCTGGGGGTGGATGACTTGCGTTGGAAAACAATCATAACTGTCGTATTTGCCAGCAACATTCACATAGTTGTAGTCAATATTTACGATCATCATTCATATAAAGGCAATTATTGTGCGCGTAACTCGGGTCTCTCCGATCATTAAAAGGCATCTCATGTTTCGGTTCGTGATTCATGTGACAGCCTTTTTTCCTAATTTAGGAAATCGCTTAATATCAGAAAGTTTCTAGTTAGTCGGAAAAAATGCGAACATAATAGTCGCGTGAACTTGAATTCGTTCTAAAAATAGCGATAATCAGCACGCGAAAGACACATGATGTGAAGGGAATGACAGCACTTAACTGACTGATAAATTACCGATGAAATCGGTTGTTACAGTAAGACAAACGTGGTGTGCAGAAAGTTTTTATCACGATTCATTCTGACATCGCAACGACAGAAAAAAAGCTATCTTGATAGTCGATGGCGATAAACGGTGGAAGATAGCATCTAGGAAAGCGAATTTCTGCTGTCAATGACGATTTTGTAATTTTTTGAATTATAAACAATCGGTGAACGTTCCACACATTTTCATCACGAATTTTCGAAATGAAATGATGACCAATTGGTTGGAATACAAACGAAGTTTAGTTTTTCGATGTGAATTGTGATTTGTACTATAAAGTATTTCAGACATCAATAAACATCACATTTTCCGCGTTATTGATATGTTTCGTTCAGAGCTGATGTTACTTTAGGTTAAGTTTAAGCATTTTGTCTACTGTAAACCAACTTTCCTTTAATTTCGGCATAACCATGAAGCATATACCTTGTTAATTAACCCTGTAGCAAGAGGTTGGTAACGAAATGATTTATCCGCCAAAAGTTTTGACGCATATAGTCTTCTTGAGAGCCGATTGATCCGAGTCGATGCTCCACAGTCATTCGTTCTCTTTGTGGTGTTTGCTTTGGTTTCGCTTGAGTCCTGTGTCCTTCAGAGGAACATTGCTTGAATAAGAGGCTCACTCGGCGATCTCCTTAATTACAGGCTGAAGCGTGTGCTTTTTAACTATTTAAACACTTTATTGATACGTTCCTACAGTGTTTTTTCAATGTGCGGATCCCAGTACTTCTGGCATTCAATCGTGTTTTCATTTTAAACGCCGTAGAATACTGATTGGTCGAGTCACCTTGCTATTTTGAGAGTACTTCGGCTGTGGCGTTCTATAGGCCAATCGTTATTGACTCCTGGAGTAAGCTGAGGAGAGGGGAAATTTGACATGCGCGCGCCGCGAACAACATCACAACCACTCGGCCACGGCGCCCGTAGTTAACAATTTATTTTATCAATTACCTATTCAGTTGAAGAAAGTGGATTTATTAATGGCTTGCATTATTCTTAACTTGTCATCAAAACTTCTTACCAACAATCTCCCGCTACAGGTCTGATCAACAAAAAATAAAGCATTTTGCTTTTCAAAGAGTTCAGGTATGGGCGAAAAATCATTAAAGCTCTAAAAGTATCGGTACACATTTGGCGTGGCAGCCGATAACGATCGTTGCCAGCCATTAAATGAATGTCGGGTTGATTTCGAAGACATAGAAATGAAAATCGTGAAGAAAAGGAAGATCGCTAAAAATTCACAACTGTTGGCTGGTGATGCCTGAGGATGATAACTAAGTTCTTGCGCATCAGTTGGGAATAATACAATAGTACCGAGTACTGATGAAATGCAAGAAAAATTCTATAATTTCACGTTTTCGAACGCTGGAAAGTAAAAACTCGACGAGTGAGCATCGTCTAGAGTGAAGATAAAAAGAAGAAGCAGTCATATGAAACCTTGCATTTTGCGTTTCTGCAGTTCTGTAAAAATGGTTCCGTTTTTTTATTGTTCTGTGATATATGGCAAAATGTAGATTATATGTAACGTTTGACAATGTTTTATACGTGGCACTAGGAAAAAAGCAGTGAACTCTTCTCAACATCCTGTACAAAAGAAAAAAATTTCAGATGGCAGTTTTTCCTTGGTCAAATGGGGTTATCCAATACAACTCTCACAATTCAGCCTAGCCTACTGAAAATGACAAAATATATCCAGTTGATCAATCCTTCAAAGATGAGCAAAGCAGTCGAGTTGATTAGTTTCGTGGAGATGATTGAATATATGATTGACGCCTATAATGATCTACGAAGTCTCAACAATAAATCAAATTAGTGTCTTCACGCTCGTCGTCGCATCATCGTACCAATTCCCTGACTCCGGAAGGATGGTGTGCTTCGTTAGTGGTGGAAACTACATCGAACCAACGACTCGTGTGTGCTCTCCGCCCCTTTTCTAAGTCTACGCTACATGTATCCCATTACTAACAGTAACAAATATTGCTCGAATGTAGATAAAATGTTCTGTGAATTTCATGGATTCCGGTCATATCTCTGAAATACCCGACTGATTGATGGAAATCTAGCACAATATTGTTTATTAGTGGTAAAGTGAATTAATATTTTTGGGACCGAGCTTTTTTGCTGCAGAAGGCTTCCTTTCTAGACTCTTAGTAATTATTTGTTAGCTTAAATTATTATTTAATGTTCAAAAAACGTTCTTACTTTGTTGTATCGGAACTTAGATTATTTTCACAATCGATTTGCTTTGCTTGTCTTACTAAGGTTTGTAGAAAGTTTTTCTTAAAATTCTGCTGACCATTAAATGGCATAGATCTTGGAAATTCGAAATTAAAGTTGAAGTCCAAAAAGCACGTCATAGAGTGCTGTAAGAAGGGAGAGAAAATTACGTTTCATTCACAAAGTTCTCTTCGTATTATAAGATATATACATGAAAACATATGTTGATCGTGTGGAGAAAACCATGCTGTGACTAAAAGCAAGAAAAAATTTTCGAAAATTGTCCAAAACAGAGAACAATTTCTGGATAAACAGTGCAAACCGCCCTGTGCACAGCGATTTTAATTGTCGCCACAAAAGAGTGCGATTTTCTTCAATCTAGTTGGAGAAATTTCCTTTGTTTCCGAAAAATTTCATAGCTTTACATTGTAGTCATCGAAAAGACTTTGTCTTGTCCTTCTATACATATGAGCTTCAAAAACTCGACATGAAGTCCAAGCTTCAGGCTATTTACCAAGAGTGCAAAACGTAATCTTCTTCCGCTCTTACACTACTAAAAATCTTTTCAAAAACTTAAATGTAGTACTGATTTTATAAAAATTTGGCTATCAAGTGATTGCTAAATCATTACAAAAAATTTGTTGAAAGAGCAACCACAGGCCCTAACAGGGCAGAAAATCCGCGCCGAGTGTGAAACAACAAGCGCGGTTTCAGAATTGCAGTTCCTCGAGCTATTGAATGTCTACTAGGACTCTAGTGAAAACTCGGCTCGACGGAAAAGCTAAGCAAATACAAATGCAAAAACACTATACACTCCGGAAGCAAAAACTAATTTTCTCTTTGATGCCGAAGCACAAAACCGAAACCTTTTGAAAACCGAGGTCAGTGTTAGTCTCAAATTTTCACCTATCGAACGAGTATTGAAAGTCTAGCGAAAAATCTGTGCTGTGCGAGAAATTCACGAAAAGTTCAGTGTGCTACTTTTGGCATAATTGGTCCCCAAAGGATTGAGAGCATGAGAAAAATCAAATAAAAATGGTAGAGAAGGAGAGTCATGAGAAATAGACGGCTTCTCGTAAAATTATTATATTTTTCACTACTTTGAAATAATTCTGTGGATGTTCCTAAATTTTTTCCTTCTTCAATACAGTCATAAGGGGTGGGTATGGTGACCAAGGGTTACTAGTGCAGCCTACAAGATAGCATAGTGCTGATTTGACCCTTTAGACCAGCCTCTCCGTGAAAAGATTGGGCTTGATCAATTTGCTATGACACTCATGGAGGACAAATTGCTCAAGCAGAAACTATGGGTGAATTCCAAATTTTTTTGGGAAGACAAATACGAAGATATGGATTGAATGCAAGAAGTACTGGGATCAGAATTGTAGAGGTGATGACGGTAATGCAAAATGTACAAGAATAATACACAATGTAATCAATATCTATCATTGAAGTCAGCCTCTTGTTGAACTCAATTTGAAGTCTATGCAGATCAAGGTCTTTATGAGAGATAGAATTTATAGACTAAATTTTCCCGACAAAGGCGGCAGTTCGAATTAACGAAATAAGATGTTATTGAACTTTTAAGAACTCATTGAACACGAAAAGCGGAAACGGCTATGGTTCCAGAATAACGGTACTAATCAGCAAAATCTGTTGATTGTTCCATGAAAACGAAAGCTTGTTTCTATGATACTAATGTGAGGTGATCCAGCTTCAGAACAGATTTCCATGAAGACTTATATGAGCACTGTAGCACAAGAGCATGGTAGTTCTGTCCAATCAAAAAAACGTTGACAATCGAAAAATTCCGAAAATTCGATTTTGATTCAATTAAACACTTCTGCTATAAACGGTCATTGAGTAGTGATGTAGTCTAGTCATTAGCAAGTAAACTCAGATGCTGGCAGAAACTTAAGTGAATGAAACTCAAGGAAAAATTGTCTGATAGCAAACAATTGCGAACAGTAGCTTTCAAAAAAATATGTGCACGTTAAAAGAAGAGAAAAAAAAATAGGAAAAATTGTGCAGCAAAAAAGTTGAAGAGTAGAAATGTGAAGTGTTCTAATTAGAGAAACGCTGTAATTGCATATGAAATTTTTTTGTGAATCTATTCTTTATTTTCCACATGATTCAACAGACGCAAAGTTTGTATAAGATCTTCATCATGCCGATGTCTCAAGGTCTATGCCTACTCCAGAGGCAATAAGTCGAGCTGATTGCCCACCGTAGTTTGTCGTCACTTTGGTCTTCACCTTCGCTGTCGTTCGAGTCGAATCTTCTTCGCTGGAGCACCGCTCAAATAAGGAACCTCACTCAGCGGTGTTCTTTATTTAGGGTACTTGTTGATTGTTGGCGATTTTCGAATGATAATATTTCTTTTCATGTCGACGATCAATCCCGCTTGGAAGACCATCAAAACGATGGGCGGGCGTGTTTGTAGCCACGTTCGAAGCAGGACCACCTTCATGGACAACAGTTGTCGAGAGAGGAACGAATAGAAACTATGCTGATGCCCGCACTACCAATGAAGACAGGCCGTAGAGGTATCCAGGTATCGTCCAAAAGTATCCATTCTGCAGCACACGATATAAGCACAGATAAACTCCATCAAGAATAATAAATAGTTTTGCAAGTGATTGAGCTTAAGCCAGGTTGGATATATTAATTTTTTGTTCACATGACTGGACACTAACGTATGGAATTGCATTAGTATTTCTCTAACTAAGGTCACAAGAAATTAAAGAGAGAAAGGAGAAAATTATTCAAACGACGTTAATAAAAATGAATATGCTCTAGCCAGTGATTTCATTTCTTCATGAATGCAAAACTTTTTAAAAAATGAAAATTACAAATGTATGTAATTACCTGAAGCGACTAAAAACCAGAAAATACAATAACAAAGGCTTAAAGTATAATCTTTAGAGGCCCTTTTTATAGTTTATTTTTCTGCTGACCGTCCAAACAAGTCTTGAGTGCGATATTGCATTATTCATCTGTCTTATTTCCGTGACGGGACTACTAAGCCGGACATGATATCTTAAGGGTAATAGGAAGCATGGAGTTATTTGCCTTGAGTTTTCATGGAAAAAAATTTAATCACCTGCTCGATGGACTTTCTGTTATGAGTTTTTTATTTGGTGGAGTGATATCGATCATGACTTTTCTGTCGTGGATCACCAACATGATTTCCGATGTTTGATGAGGTACAATACAACGGATCCGATCACTGATCGCTAAAGCATTTCGAAGCTTTGGACTTTTCTTCTTTCTTTGAAAAAGCTTCAAGTACCACTAGCTGTAATATGTCCTTAGAAACTCCAGTAGGAGATATGCTTTGCTGCTTTCCATATTCTATCTACATACCGTCCAAAATTTCAAGACGTATCCGTTTTGAGCATATAGAGCCAAGGTATGGACGCACAATTTACTGTTATTTACCACATCTTCGTTGTTCTTATAGAATCTTCGAACCTTTCACTTTTACTTGTCACCAATGGATCAGCCATATTTATTTCGCTGATTTTCCCGACATGCGTATTTTAAGGGAGATGGATCAGCGATGAGGAGAGAATTCGAATCCATTAGAACCCAAAGAACTGAGCCCAGGTGGTTGGCGGTTATCAATTTCCAGTCGAAAACTATATTGCTACCACTTTGTGCGGTGTTACCGAGACAATACTGAAAATTTTTGGCGACAGTGTATAAAATCTGAAGTTTTACCAGAAATTCTGATATATCTCATGAGTCAATATATAGTAAATATGACGATTTTCATCATCTAACGAATTCATGTGTTTAGTTGTGCCATTTGACAGTGATGGGATTTATCACTTCAACACTCTCCGCTGAAACCGCTTATGATTAAACTATTCTTGAATTGGATTTCGGCTTTTACATCATCCGTGAGCGGTCGGTTGATTTTCTTTCTCACTTCTGTTTTTGATTTCGGCCTAAAATCATCTCCGAATCAACAAGTAGGAAGCCTGGCCAAGGATCCATCGCCGAAATCCATTCGATGGAAACGGCATCGTGAACGCTATTGCAAGGTCGGGAAACCAAGGAATATCATGTGCACAACCAGCAATATACTATTTGTAATGCGTGTTGGGGTCCGCACAATTAGTTCCGACGGACCATCCGAGTATCTAAATAAGTAAGTATTCTAGACTATCAATTGGCATAGAACGACTTGATAGTCTCGGTGAAATCCAGAGAGATCTTTACGCTTCAGTCTTTGAGTCCTCAACTGTTCAGCGTCTAGTTCTTCTGAGTTTAATCTTGGTTATGACGATATTATCGATAACAGATTAGAAAGCATGATGTTGTTTGCAGGAACTGCAGCAGTCTTCATAGAATGTATTCATCTCGTGATCGATGTGGCTATATGTTGATATCCAAGTGTCGATATTTGTCAAGACCTACAGTGATTCATGTTCATTCAGCTATAGCAATTCAATCGGTACAATAGATGTTCAAGGAGATCAGTTTTTGACAAAATCTCTCTTGAAGATGCGTGGAATTTGCCTATTGGAGACTGCTCCGGGTTGCCGTCTATCTGTTTTCGAGCAATTAGAACAGCGCATATACAATCCGCATACATTCACTGACGGTAAACACGAGTATGAAGTCATAAGTCAACGTGACGCTGCAGAGGCAGGTGGATCATCCTCAAATCCACCTGTATCTCAGAATAAGCTATCTTCGCCTCTAGTCCATTTCACTAACATTCGTCAGTGCGTTATTTAACTTTGCGGCCAATCTTCCGAGATCTTACAATGGGGAAATAATGATCTTCGTTATAACTTCGTAATATTTAGTACAATGAAGGCGCTTTGATAAATAAGAATATCTACGTCCAAAAATAATAGATAATATCTCACTTATATTTAGAGTATTGCTGTGGTCAGCCGGATTCAATAGACTGCTTCGACTGTGGTTTCAAGAATAATAAATAGCATCGCACAATTCAGAGCCCTATACTGTGACCTAAACTAAAGAAGTAAATTTTTTTGACAATAGTCTTTTTATTGGGTGAATATCAATATTCTTCTTGGAATTATTTCAGTTATGACTTTATCATTATTCGAACCGTGTAGTTACTACAAATTCTATTTAGTTTGCGCCTCCAATTCGTCTAAAGGACCGTTCTAACAGAAAAAATAAGATAGTTCTTTTATATAGTGCTAGTCATGGAAGGAAGTGCACATGTTAGTGTGGTTATCTAACACCTACCTTCAAAGGCTTAGTTTAGGTTTGGTTCTATAAGGGGGACAAGCGATTTTCGAGTTAGATCTAGATTGGGATACCAAATTTAGATGTCGTTTTCCTTTTTTGCTTTGGACAAATGAGTATAATGGGGAAAGAACAGACTCTACTATAACGTTTCGCTATTTAATAACACTTTATTGTCACAGCTCTGCCATTAGTTTGCATCTTATTGGTCTATTTTATTACAGGGACATCACTAGAACAAGGCATGACAAGTGAGTGAGCAAATTTCACGAAGAATAATACGAAACGTGGTAGACCCACTTTCTGGGATACAGTTTAGATTAGAATTTAAAACAGAATTTTTCTGAAACGCTGGAATGGATGCATTTGGTTTTGAATTGGTGTTATTATGGTCGTCATGCGTTTGCTAAACAGTATGAAAACAGCACATCACGTATGGATTATGGTAAATAGTTCGATCACAAAACACCTATCACCAAGCAACATTTCACGTGATGAGGAAACTTAGCATTACTTACTTGATAGTGAAAGTTACTCAATAAGAATAATAATAATGCTGTAGTTAGAAAATATACAAAGCTATCAAATATGAATCGCTTCAAAATCATATGTTTCTATGATAAGAGCTGTTATAAATTCTTTAACAAGGTTGCGAAGAATGTGCGGAACTTTTTTTTTTCATCTTTCTGACGATTTTGCTGATGTAACAGATTACACTCGAAATGAATGTGAACGTATCAGATTGGGCATTGCCAGCTAATAGATGAGATGAAAAAAAAAAAAAACGAGTGACACTGTTGGTTGTGCGAAGTGTGAGTGTTCTTGTGTGAAAGTCGCTTTGATGCCGTTAGTAGGAAAGGCGGAGGGGAGGCGGAGGTCGTCGACGGCATAGACTGACTACCGGTTTTATCACGCGAAACGACAAACAACGAAAACGACGATGCAATCGGATTACCAGCTTAAACCATTTATACTTGCACTTGGTTCCTCTGAGAATAACTTGGATCACATACGTTCCAATGTTTCACCATAAACCAAATTCCGGCTAAAACAGTCTTCAATATTGAAGATCACAATTGTTTCGAAGTTACTGACTGGACTAATGGGTTAGAAGATGAAGGCATATAACGCCAAAAACTATTTTTTTAAGACTTCCATCTGTACGCTTTATAAAAAGTCGTTTATATAATTTGATAGACGCAGTAGAGATCCTCCTCAGTACAATGATCTTACGTTATCACCAATTGCGTAAGGTTATCATTATTGCTATTTGTTATAAGTGTTGTTATTATTGTTATGATGTTATCACTATTTATTGGTAGTTTTAATATTAGAGAGGCTGTGGCCGAGCGGCTAGTGATGCTCGGACTGGCGCGAGGTGAATTGTTACCACAGCCTCTCAACACTCTAAAGACAATCGATAACGACCAACTTACGGAACGCTTCAGCCTGGCTATCCTCGAGACTACAAGGAGACGTACTCGAGCAATATTCTAATTATTTTTGAAAAAAATGAAATCTGTAATCTAGGAGTCGAATTGAGTTTTAGAAATACTGGATTTCGCGGAGTAAGAAATAAACTGTGATACTGGTCAAATGAAGTGATTTAGTGGAAATGATTACCAATCTTAGTGTCATGTCTGCAATCTCCTAAGTAATCGACGACAGATCAAATCAAAGACAAAGCTGGATGTAAGTTGTTAACTGGTGATTAGTTTCATCGTCTCATTTATGTTATGAAATGCTACAGAAATCTATAGGACTTCAAAACTATTCCGATTTGTTGGAAAATTCTTTTCCGTAGCAACAATGTTCCAGTATATAACTGTTTAGTGAGACACATTTCTGTCTCGAATTATCTTTCTTGAATGTGTAAATCAAATCAGTTTATAAGATTTGATAGACCTTTCAAATTAGAGCATAGAAATATATAGAGCTTAACATGTAGGTAAGAAAGTTACTAACGAATGAAAGAGTAATAGTAGTGATGAATAAATAAAATAGAAAAACAGCAGTGTTATTTGTATTATATCAATCGTAATTGAAAAAGACGTCGATCACAAAATGCAACTGAACTTATTTCATAGCTCATTATTACAATTATTCGTTATAACACCTTATAAAGGGTGCGTAAAAAGATCTGTCAATTTCGTATTTAGTTAATTTTAACATTGATATATTTTTATTCGTTGCTGCCGATAACTTTATTGAATTCTTTGTTCAATTTTGGCCTAGAATCTATTTTATTTATTTGTCTGTTTTCAGGTTTGCTCAAGTTGTGGATCATGAAAAAGCAACATATCGCAGTACTTGAGTTGCATAAGCTGGGAATGAAAATGGCCAACATTGCTGAAATCGGCTGGTTTCGAAGCAGCAAGGATCTACGGAGCGGTGAAATGCTTAAACTAAATCGGAGGAAGTGAGGACCGTTTTCGAGAAAGTCATTCAATCCACTCGTCTGCTCCGGAATCCGGAGCGTTAGATGCGCAATTTCGCTTGGAAAGCTCGGGATCAGCGAATGGAGCGTCTGAAACATTTTATAGTAAAAGTTGGAGCTGCGTAACTACAAAATCGCTCGTTTTCACTTTTTGAGCAAAAAAATGAAAGCATGGCGGCTTTCTAATGCTTACCGAATTATAATTTTGATATCTGGCGCTATTCACGCATGAGAAGAAATTCACGCTGAACTATTTCACAATCGCCAGAAGCTACGTCAATTTTTCAAAAGATTCACCAGAAGTCGGCACTAGCAAAAACTATGGGCCGCAGCCATTTTTTGGCCCTTGTGATGGTCTGGGCCGGCATTTACACTACCGGAAGGACGCCATTGGTCTTCATCAATAGAAACGTCAAGATCAACGTTGCCAGCTATCAACAGCGAATTTCGCGGGGTGCACATGAGCCTTGGAGTACTCAACACTGCGGCACCGACGGAGTTACACTTCAGCAGGACTGAACCTTTACGTATTCAGCCCGTTGAACGACTGCCATCTCTCAAGAGCAGTTTCCAAGCTTTTGGCGCAAGAACAACTGCCGTCAAATTGGCCCGATCTCAGCCAATGGACTACTTCGTGTGATACATATTGGAGGAAAAATCTTAACTATTCGCCACACTAGCGTTGACACACTTAAAGCGGTGTTGACACGCGTTTGAGACGAAATTACGGTGGAAACGTGCACGAGAATCGGTGGAAATTTTCGCCAGCGACTATATCAATGGGTAGAGGCTAAAGGAGGCAACTTTGAAATTTTCTTATGAACGTTTCCGTTCATTATTGTGGTTGTTGTTTTAATAGACGTAATTATTCCTTCAATTGAGTTTTGCTTGCCCGTGCAATTCTTTCTTCACTTTTCAAATGTATAGAAAATTATCAGAGCTTTTCTCGTACTCTGTATATATATATATACTATATATAATATATATATATATATATATTTGGCGTGATGCTTTGCAGGAATAGCAGCAAAGTCAAGCCTATTTCTTTAATGGCCGCGTGTACCATTTTTGAAGCACGAATATTTAGAGGTCTTTTCAGCTGTAAACAGATCATTCACTGACCCAAAAGAGCGGCGATTCCGTCACTGCACTTGATTGTTAAAAAGACCTTCTCAGTGCACTGCAGCAGCCAGAAGTTAAAGTCCCACCTTCAGCTCGCACTGTTTGCACGGTTGGCGTTTGTGCTCAGCGTTTCTCTAGACTTTCACTATTCATTCGACAGCTAAAATTTTTGTAGACCTCAAGCTAGGTTAAGCCTCTAAAAAGATTTTTTTAGAGAATTGTTAGCGTAAAGAGAAGATTACGGTTCGGACTACACGTAGTTGGCCCTTCGCTTGAACTTCATAGCGGATTTATTAGTATTGATATTGTAAATTTTTCATATCAGGGCCATTTTGTCGTGAAAAAACAAGTTATACTGAAGCGACTTTTGCAAGGTTTTTTTGATGAAAAGTGCAGTCACTCAGTGCCCTAAAAATGTCTATTTTTCTGAGAGAAAAAACAATCATGCGAGATTTAACACATTTTCAAAATTCACTGCCTATTTTTGTTGCCTGCTTTGTGGAAGGATTTAGCTCGAGAAGGCATGCTCTACAACGTAGTACTTCCAAGAACTAATGTGGAGCTATTCTTGATGTATAATAGGAGAATACGTAGTAAGTGCGCATAATCACCGTTGTATAAGATACTTTTTTAGCATTTTATTTGATCCGTCTTCACACTTTTTTTCATTGCGCGAATCCCAGTACTTCTAGCATTTGATTCATTTTTCATTTTCTTATTGAAAAGCATAGGATGCTGGTTGAGCAAGTCTCCATGTAATTGCGAGGATAGCCTTGCTGTGGCGTTCCATAAGGCCTTGTTGTTGACTGCCGGAGAGAGGTGGAGAGTGGATATCGGCTCCACGCGCGCCGCGGCGAGCATCACAAGCACTCCGGCATGGCGCCCAGTGTAGAGTAGTTCTTCGTAAAAAATGCCATTTTTGCTCTATACATTTAGAGCGTTATAGTGATATTGTAATTCTTCTCAAAATCAGCTGTCAACAATTTATGGATTTTGCACTGGTCAACAATCGGCTCCAAAAATTTAACAGAGTTCAACAATTTGCTCTTCTTGCGTGGGAATTACACTGACCAATCAAGGACTGAAGCATCCTCAGTGGTCACTTTGAAAACCTTTATTTGCAGGAACACAGGGCACGAAATTCACACCTCTGTAGCATTCAATCTATAAGTCGAAGGTCTAAAGGATTTTATGGCCACATTTCCGATGAGGAGAATCAGAATATTCTGAATAAATTGCTTCATACATTAACTTTACTTTCTACGTATTTGTTTAACTTTGTTTCAAGTTCATGGATTAAATCAATTCTCTACCACCTTCCGTAGCATCCAATATAACGTGTGAATTTTCTTGGAGTGGCTTAGAACAATTCGAGAACGAGAGTGGATGTCACCTCCATTGTGTAATGCCCCGAATTGACAGCAAAATGTAAATGCTGGTATTCAGGAATTTATACTCCAGCATGATGCCCAACATTATGCAGGTGCTTTCAAACGTCGAGCCACTGCTCCAGTAGTGCTTAGGATCTGAAAGTCGATCGACACTTATTAAAAGTACAAACCGAGAAATGTCTCATTTCTTCAACGGTAGGTTTTTCATTTAATATTCATCTGCTTGCCATAGATATCTGCCTAGTCTACATCTGACTTCCAAACATCTGTCATGCGTAGTTCGTTGAATTCAAGTGGCTATCTCAGCTTGGTCATTACCTCACCTTGAACAAGAGCTTGTGCTTATCGAAGGATAAGGCTCTGAACGACAGAACTTTAGTTGAGCTCTCGTCGATGCCTCCTCTATCTCCCCAATTATATTATTCTCCATAGTCGGAGTAATTATCCCTTTCATCTGTGATTAGTTCAAATTCTCTTCATGTCGTTATCAAAATCGGTCCAGCCTCATTGCCACTGTTCGCCAGCAAGCGATAAACAGAATTTTCCAAAGTTTTCATAAGGATAGATGACCAAACCTTTTATTACGACAAAATAATGGGCATACTTCTTCCTACTCTACTTAATTCCACTTACCACTTTTTGACTGATATTACAGTTTTCTTTCTCCACCATGCGGATCCCAATACATGGCGCTCAGGTCGTCTCCTCGCGTTCATCGTTTGACTGAGAATTTGTCTTCATCATGGACACTCAAGAACAGTGATCAGGAAGATCTCGTTGCAATCTCGAGTATAAGCAAGCTAGAGCGTTCCGTAGGACATTCGTTCGTAATTGCATAACAGAATGTCTGGAGACTGCGGGAATAGTTCAGCGTCGAGTCGCGCAGAGCATTACAAGCCACTTGGCCACAGCCCCTCACTTCTCTTTCTTCTCCAGTGGGAAGAGGGATCCGAAGTTCTGATTTACGACATCGAACGGAAGTTAGGATGCCCTTCTACACGCTTATCGAAATTACAGTGGGCCGGACATATAATGCGCTTTAACGGCAACAGATGGACATGAACCGTTACCTACTAGATTTCTTAAGATATCAAAAACACCACAGGAAGACCACCGGCTTAATAGTCTGATTTCTTCACGAAAAGTTTAGGAGAAAGGTATTATACCCAACAATCCTAAAACGAGGAGAAACCACTGGGTCACTCCTTGGGTGCCGGCGCGAGTCACTCGACGACCAGCGGGATGACAGATGATACGGTGTTGCTTTGCTCTATGATTTCTACGCTTAATTATTTTACAATAATTTGTAAGAACTTAACCACTGCATGCAATTCATAGCAAATCCTCATAACACTGTGCACATTAAGATCCCAAAGTGCGATGCTTTAGTCATTACCGGCAACTTTCTAATGCCTACAATCCTATACGGTATATAATTGCATCATAGACTCTTTATTTTGAAGGAAATAATTGGCTAGAATATAATCCTCGCTCCTCACACAAATCCTTCACAACTTTTGAGTATTCGACTCATCTTATCATGTGATACCTCTAATGATAATTAGTGGAACAGCTGCCTATCTTTTTATAGCCTTAGTTTAAAACCGTGTATTATGCCGAGAGAATATGTTCTAGGGGTCATAAGGCAGATAATGAGTGATGTAATGTAGACAACACCTTGCACATGATGTACCCCTTAGTAACACTAGTCAACAGAAATTATAATGATGTAGATAAGCCATAAAAATTTGTATGCAATGACAAATTGATGGCGCCATTCAAATAAAGAGTCAAGCTCGCTAGCATATTCCTTATTAACATAACGAATAAGGAATGAAGCTATTCAAAGTCTGCAGTGAAAGAAGACGCACCAACGAGACGATAATCTAAGCAGGTGCGCGAATGAATCCTAGACCTTCTGGGGCAAACGGCGTTGTGATAAGCCCAATCCTGCTAGATAGATTGCTTTAGACGAAAGGAGACATCTCTTTACAGGCAACTGGTAAACCAGTGTTTCCTTAGCCGAGACTTTATTGCAAAGGATCATTTACTCGGTCGGGACCTGCAAGAAGAGGGCAAAGGCTTGTCAAAAGAACTCGTGCAAGGGAATCTGCGCAGGGATGAGTGAACAGGAATGTAGAGCCAGAGTAACGTAGTGGAGCTTTCGTGGATGGACTGGAAAGAAATCATGATCGTTTCGACAGCGCACGGCTCCGCCAGCAATTCAAAGACGGAAGTTCCAGAAATCGCGAGTATGTGAATGGTCAAAGCTTGGTGAATCTTATCCAAACGAGATGCAAATGCGTTTTCTTGAGAGCGTAGGGCTTTTGTATTAAAAAGTTAGGAATTCTAAGACAAATGAACATCCTTTACTAGAACTACCTTTATAGAAGTCCTTATGATAATAATCTGCCTACCTTTACGTAGTGATGAAGTCTTTCCTTAGAATGAAAACTCTACTATATAATTTTCAATAAAACCGCTTAAAAGTTGAAAGAACGGGCTGACTGCTGCGAAAGCAAAATGTTTTCTTTTCACTAGTAACGCAAGCAGAAAATGCTCTTCCAATAAGCCAAGTTGGGTAACGAAGTCTCCATTTTTCAGCTATCGAATGACTATTGATATTGTATCAAAAAACCTTTTCTCTAGAAAAGCCAAGGAATCACGAGCAACTTCCACGAAATACAATTTTTGTGACAAAAATCGTATTCAAAAGCAAGGATATCAAGGAAAATTGGACGCTGTCCTCATTGAAATTACATCCATAAAAGTTTTTTCAATGATAATCTATTTACAGTCACTAAGATTCTAGAGGAAAAAGTCTTACTTTATAACACTAAAAAATCCGCTGTGGATTTGAAAACAGGAACTAAAATTGTTGAACCAGATCTTTTTATTTTATCTGAAACGGTCATGGCACTAATCATCAACAGCACATGTGGCGCAGTGGTTAGAGGTGCTCTGCGTCGCACACGAGGTCAATGGTTCTATCTCGCGCTCATTGTTCACCAAGTCATCCATCCCTCCGGGGTCGGTAAATTGGTACCAGACTGTTCCCCGAGTTGTCTGGGAGGATAAGCAGCACTGACTCGGTTCAGCGGGAGGCCGGCGCGACTCATTGTAAAGGCCAGATTTGCATTCATTCACCTCAAACGAAGTTAAAAATTGAAGACGAATGCATGGCGCATCCCTTGGTCAACAACGAAAGCTTCACCCTTTTATCTTTTATATTAGTAAAACGTCTTGTGGGGAACTGTTTTGGAAAACAAGCTCAGTGTGTCAAATCACACCAATCGTTGTCATTCTGAAGGAACCCTGCCAGCAAAACAGCAAGCACGCTTGCATACAAATCAACGTCAACAATCACCTATGTTAGAGACCTATCAATGTACAGATACAACGATCTCGTTAGTTCTAGAAAACTATACAGTTGACGAATATAAGTCAATGAGGAAATAGACCGATGCTTTCTCAAGCGGTTTCAAGCTGAGACTGAACTATGTGAAATCTCGACTCCTTTAATAGATTCAAAAGTCGATTGAATGAGATATCGGACATTCAGCGACAGGCTATTCACTAGGACGTCAAGAAGATAACTATGCCATCTAATAGAGAGTTGTTCACTATATGCATCCCGGTAAGATTTAGCTTTTAATATACTACTTAGATATTTGAAACATAGAATTCACTAAGAACTAAAATAAGAATGTGGGGAAAACAGCGTCGTTCACATTGGGCGGAAATAACTCAACTCACATCCAAACTTTCCAGATGATATAGAAACAACTAGAGTCTGCAGATTTTCGACTCATAATTTTGAGCTCTAGAAGTCAGTACATATTACAACATATATACTGTTTGAATACTTAACCCTTTCTTATATTGCTGTCTTTTCTTTACCAGGATCGTTATTCCAAATATACCAGATAACCTCAAATAGGACACTCTGTTGTTCTAGGGGTTAGGAAGCAAATCAAGTGTTAGTCAAAGTCCGAGGCTTTATTCTCAAGCTTCTCTCTACATAAAATCTTGCTTGAGATCGGTATGTAATATAAATCTTGATTCGATAATTTAAATCTCGATTCGAGATTCTCTATGAATTAAATCATGTATTCTGAATAAGTCAAACAGTGTAATCATTAAACCATCAAAGAATAAAAATTGCATATCGTAATCGAATGAAATCAGTGTGATATCATTGAGCTCATAAAGATGTCGCAACTGATTATTCTTTAGCAGGAGCGGCGGCAGATGCAGTACCAGCAGCATCCACACTGCCATTGCTAGGTTCAAGAGCGTTTATTGGTGATGGAATTGCTTTGAGTTCAATTTTTGTTGGTGTCCGTAGCTTTGCCACTAATGCAGCGAGTCGACGCTGATTGTCCTAAATAGACGAGTCTAAAAAATTGAATGACATGAGATTAGCAAGAAAACGTAATAGATAGAACTTTATGAATGTTTCTATTACTGCAGCATTTCTTATACTTACGATAATAAACGTCCAAATGCAATACTCAAATGTTTTTGCTTCTTCTCCGTTATCGGATAGAGTTTTTTTAAGAAAGATTTCTCTCCAAACAAAAAGTTCCCAGTAAACTATTGGTGAGCATTCGAAACCTCAAATTTCGGAAAATCTATGAGCTTAGATTTTTTTTCCGAAAAAGACTTTCTGGCAGCGCTGTGGCACTCAAAATAACATTATGTTTCACAAGCGACGCACGCCTATCGCGTTTTATTGCACTTGTATTTTGTTGGACAGAACTTCTTTTCAAACTGTGATCAATCATTGAATAGTGTGAAAGTCGGAAAGTTTAGAAATCACTCGATTCTCAAAGAAGCCTCCTAGAGTTTCTAGCAATTCAAATGACCTTGTGTTACACAAGCGTTGCATGTTTTCATAGGTTATCGCGCGTATTATTCACAGGGCAGAGCTCTTTCCTTGAAATACTGATATATGTACGATTGCGTAAATTTCGACGATTTTGAAAATTTTCGACTTCTCAAAGCCTTTTTCACAGCGCAGTAAGAGGAAAAAAAATAGTATTTCACCGCGTTGCGCGCTGAAGCGAGGATTTTCGTTTCGAGGATTGAGGATTTTGTTCCCGTATCGTAAAGGTCTCTAGATTTTTTGTATTGATGCCGTAGAAGATTTGCCAGGTTTAAGTAGTCTATGCGTAGGCTTGAAAAGCATATGGACGTATAGAGGAAATTTCACATCAACGAGGTTATATTATTCAGAGTTTCCTTCAAGGCTGGAAAAAAACTTCCGAATTTAGTGAAAAAATCGCTCGCCACATGTTTCGTGCTCGAGCCAGATCAGTGGCGCTACGCGGTTGATCGATCGCGGTGCGCGGTAGATGTACCTCAATGTGCTACAGTGCAGTACAACAGTCTTGTCGAAAAGCAAGTATAGTGCTGGAATCGCTGTAATTTTCTCTATCAAATGGTTAACAATAATTTAAGAAAAAAAGCTCTTGCTGCGAGAAATACGCGAGCGTGAAACGCAAACCTGTTTTCTGTGTTACAACGCTGTAAATAAGTCGTTTTGAAAAGCAATTAAATTTTAAGAAGTCTCGAAATTTATGTTGTTGTACAGTCTTGATAATCTAAGGAATGACGATCCATTTCTTATTGTTATCTGTATATCATGTCATATGTGCTTAGCTTGAGAGTTCGCTGACTCAACGAGTTTGGGGATGTTTTTGAATATCAAATCGTGGTGATTTGCAATGGGAAGTTTACCCGCTCACCACTGTTGAAGAAGTCGAACATGAAAGTAGTAGCTCTTTTTCAAAATCCACCTAAGCCCACTAGCTCATTACCCTGCAGGTCAATACGAAGAATTTTTGCTCACCAACTTGGAACTGCTACATCCTACAGGAAAACGATTGCGTCGAAACCAATTATTCATTTATAAACTATTCATAGTCAATATGAAGAATTTGCTTCACTATTAAACTGAAACAAGGTTCTTATAGAATATATCATGCTGATGTCTCGGTGGTTTTGCCTTCATTAAGGCATAATCAATCGAGTGAACATGGCACTTTTCTTTTTGCAGTGTCGGCCTTCGTAAACTTTGAATTGAGACGAATCCAGTAAACAAGGGGTTTACTGCAGGCAGCGTGATGGTAACCCATCTCCCTCGATTCTTGTCGTGATCCATTCTACTCGACTCCTCTCGATTCGACGTCTACAAAGACTAACAGGCAAAAGGGAAAAACTACGGTGGACACGAGATTCCAGTCATTGTGACTCTGATAAAGGCAAAAGTTGAAACGTTAGCCACGATATAACCCTTTGCGTACAATGAGGATCACTCCGATTCGTAAAATCTCAGATACTTTTTTCCCTAGGACAAACTTATTATTCAAAATAAAAAGTCATTCAAAAGCTTAGATCTCGAGGACTCCAACACTTTTCTTCGCTTTCAAAATTTTCTCTCTAGTGCATTATAGCAGCAAAGATAAAATATATTTCACACTCGGCTCGCATTATTTCCTCAGCTAAAGTGTATGAATCGGTTTTTATTGGAGTACACTGAGCTCATTCAACATTCAAAATCTCGGTGAATTTGATGAATAAACTGGTTCCCAAAAGGTTTCTATAGGAGTTTTCTTTGTACACAGGGGTTTCATGTGCACAAAAAGTATACAGACTTGTATAGAAAACTACAAATATCCTAGATTATTTCCCGAAACAAAAGAAATTTATTGTTCAACGAAAATCGTGCGCCACTGGCGATGTCGATTATGCTGTTGTCCGCAAATGGATAAATAAAGAGTTTATGTTATCTCATTAATGAAGCCGATCTTAATTATCCATATGAATGTTCAGCGAAATCGGAATTGAACTGTGTCTTAGTAAGTGTCAAACCGAAGATCTTTCTAAGTAATTTTCATGTAAAATGAGATTTGTGAAGTCAAGTTAAGTTTTTTTTGAAACTTGATAATCAAAATGCTATTAAAAAGAAATTTTTCTCAGAGTTTACTTCAGCAACGTTACAAACTTGGAAAGTGTACTCTGACCCACAAAAGGGAAATTGTGCTCCAGTCACTCAAACATCTATCCATTCAGAATTAACCATTCTACTGTGTTTGCTGTTGTGCGATGGATAAAGTGTATCACTACGCGCATAGTAACCTGTCTATACAGCTTGATGCACTAACAGCGCATTATCAAACTACGTTAGCAAGATAAATGCGCGAGCTCAGCTCAATAGCTCAGAATAATTGTCAGCTCAACTGGGTTTATAAAGCAAAATCGCATACCCGACCAAACCTGTCAAAGGTTGGTGGCTGATATCTAACATTGAGATGTTGAAGAATGAGTGGTCAGGCAAATGTGCCTTGGTGGTGTAGTGGTAGAGCACGCGTCCCTGGATCAGATGAAACGTGGGTTCGATTCCCGCCTGAAGTCGCGTTTTTGCTCGCCACTCAATTCTCTTGGGAGTTTATAAATGAGTAAATAAATGCCTAAAAGTATTCGTAAAAAGCTCAGCGACCAGAGATCATGTGAAATAGTGTGCACATGGTCGTTGAGTCGATTCAACCGTGCTATCCAATTCTCCCATCTCTTCGGGCTCGCCCAAAATAGAGCTAGACTTGCTCGCGAGAAGTTCACTCTGATCAGCAATGGTCAGCGAGTATTTGTTGTGTAGACTAAGGAACACAAATAGAGCCATATAAGGATTGCAGAAAAATTTACGGACGTAATTTACGGACATAATGTGGGATGAAGCTTGGTTTTGATGAAACTGCAGAGTATTGGATATTTATGCGCGACGTGCTGATAATTATTGATTTGTCAACCTATTGCATGTCATTAATAATGATTAAGAAAAGAAAAACAATTTTTGATATCAGGAAGAAACCTGAAGTAATACAAATATTCAGCAAACTGTCAGCTTTGGCTAGAAAAAAAAAGTAGTAAATGAGAAAGAACCTTCTTTCTGATGACATTCATCTTCTGTTCAAGTGCAACCTTCAGCTTGCGATGTCGGATGCTTTCCAAGTCAACGTAGTCGTCGTCCTTTTCTTCATATCCTTTTCTGTAAAAAGTGGCTTTTTTCAAAGAAATCGGACCGAGTGAGAAGTTTAAGATGAGATAGAATCAAAGATTGAAGAAAAAGAAAATAAAGAGAGAAATCTGATACAAATTGTCGATAGGTAGTATAATGCTATGAGTCACCTTTTGATTATATAGCCGAAGTAAATCACAAATAAAATCATAAATGTGCACATCACTGAGAAGGCGGGAATGACATAATGAGAGTTTTCCTGAATCGTGGCTTGAAAATGTTCAGTATTCTTTACTCTCTTTACAACTCAATGTATTGAAGACAATGTGGAGCATAAATGGTCTCCACGCTTGATATTATGTTTGTGAAAAGTAATTTCGGTTTCAGACTGTGCTGGATTTGTAAGTTGTACTTTACTTCCAATGATAAATTGATCGGTTTTGAGTTTATCCGCAAAACCTCATATAATTTCATCACGTTCAGTTTCTATAACTGCATTTCCCATGACTTTTAATGAGACTGATACAAATGTAATCGCGGTTTATGCATTTTTGAAATGTATCTGCTTTACGAAACTTGAGTCAGTGCTACAGTATACGTTCGTTAACAGTTCCTGGAGCAAATGTAAGCTCAGGGTCTGAAACAGTAATTACTTTTGTCTCAACAGAATCCTTTCCATCGTCGAAAATAACTATCAAATGTGCAGCCAGTGATACGTCATTATTAGCAAAACATAAAACCACAAATGTACAACAAAATGATGTATAATAAAACCATATTGTCTAATATATAAACTAATACAAACGACGCATTTTGATAGAAAAGAAACCGTTATTACTTTTTCCGTACCCAATAATATTCAGAAAACAAGTTTTGGAAGAACTGTGTAATTAAGAATGAAAATGCTACGCGCATTCTCGCTAAACTGTTGTATAAACTTTCATACACATTTTCTGCGATTTCCTTTACATTAAGCTACGAATAAGAGCGCAATTTGAGCGACAAAGTGTACAATAAAAATAAGCATAAATTTAGCACTTGTTTGGTTCCTTTTGAAAACACCTTGCTTTATAATATTACAAGTTTGTCATGGTAGAATTAGGGAGCTTCAATCATGTTTGAAAGTTTGAAACTTGCTAATAAATCGGTAATGAATAAAACTATAGAAATAAATGCTCATTAAAATAAGGGGCAAAAGTATAAGTTTTATTGGTGTTGCTCTCTCAATATTTCCTAACTGCTTCTGATTTCGTAACCACACCTACGCTTGTGACGCTTTATACGTTTATGCATGAAAAAAAAAGGGATCCAGACATTTTGCTAAGCAAAAACGAACAGTATAGTAGCATATGTGACCGCCAGTTACCGTCCACTTTTATTGTCTACAGTGAAGAGCCACGTTAACAAGAGTACGTTATGAAATAATGAAGCTTTAGTATGACAAAGTACTGAGAGCACTCAAAAAAAAACGTAGAATCAATTTTGCTCAAGCCAATCGACTCTGTCGGTAATTAATGAAGTTTAATTAATCCTATAATTGTTGAAGTTTGATCTGACCTTGGCCCATTGCACGTTTGCTTCGAATACAGTGTATTTAAATTCACAATTACGACCGTAGTATCTAGAATGGCAATAGCACGAAAATTGGCGAGTAGTCGTTGGATCTTCATAGCAATAGCCGTTGATGCACATGCGATTACCTGAAGAAACATCTGGGCTCGACCATTTCTTATCAAATAGGAGCATATTTTCTCTGAGAAACGCACATAAAATACAGGACAAGTTTGATGGCAAGGAAACACAGTTAAGAGTATTACAACGTAAAGACTTTAGGCCGCTTCTCTCAGCTGTCGTCGTGGTAGTGGATTTTTCACTTCAGGTGCACCATAACGAAAGTGCTGCTTGCCATTTGTGAATAGAATATGACTTCATTTCAGGCTCTACTAGTTTGTCGTTAACTCAGGAGTCTCAAATGACTGTAGCACACTATTGTGGGCTTTACTGACTAGGGTATTGGTGAATTTTTGCTTCTGGGTATTAACCAACTAAAAAAGTGTAAACTTTTTATAACCCTTGTACATACCGATGGCTTCGCAGTAATCGGTAACGTGTTCACACAGAGTACCAAATGTTCCCGGAACGCATTTACAACTGCAAAATGAACATAATTATTGCAAAAAGGTGTCAAGGTTTCCTTATGCGGGAAAAATGTAGCTCAGTAGTGTCAAAGGTACATATACGCAAAGGAACCTATAAAAGAAGGAAGAATCTTCTTGGAAACTAAGCCATGTTGAAATTCACATCTATAGGCCAAAAGGCTTGTAGAGAACTCTGTTAATTACCCGCAGAGATTGGCTACAAATTAAATAAATAATGGAACAAAAATCGTTTACTCGTAGTTGAACTGTGATTTGGCAATGCATAGTGCACCATTCATACACAGATGATTGTGACATGCATCTTCCGGTGTACGACAGTACGGCGGCAGGAAACCTGGCTCACATACACATCTGAAACTTTTCACAATCATACAAAGTTGAGTATTACTGGTATGATCCTAATTCAACAATCATCAGCTTAATGAAATGACACTGCATATGGTAGAACGATGATGTTCGCAGTAGATAAATGTGATTCAGCCAAATGAGCCATAGAGGAACGTAAATCTCACAGAAATTGATACTGGCGTTTATTCACGGCCATGGTGTTGTGAATTGTATATCACTCACTCATTAGGATTACATTCCCTCCCACATCGTAGTTTTGAAAACAAAAAATTTTCTGCGAATGTCTTGAGCTCTTTGAGCTTGCCGCTTTGTGCTTTTAAATGCATTTCAGGTCTCAGTTACTGAGATCGTCCACCTTGGCCGAATTCTTTCCATTGTTTAACAAAGATAGATAGATATGACACACTTCTTCTTTTATTCTCTGTTGTTTAATTTTGTTTCAAAAGAAGGGAAGTTGAGTAGTTAGTTAGGCATTGTGGAGATGCATGGAGAACATCATAGACAACAACGTCGACAAGCGTAAATAGATACGGAAACATTGTTAACTTAATTAGCCATCAATTCATTCAAAAGAAAGTCGAAGCGTATTATATGCATGGTCAATGAGACTCGAAAGCTCTCGTCCTTCTTCTAGTTTAGGTCTAGTCCAAGATATGAACAATGGTCTGTCGTAAACGAGTAAAGTTACACTTTAAGAACACTTCCATCATTTCCATGCTTTAAGGCAAAAAACATGATATGAACACCGATTTGCTAACCTGAAACCGTTGCTCTTGTCCTGATCACTGCAAAGTTGTAGAATATCACCTTCGTCATCGTGTTCACATGCCAAGCACTCGCCATGATTGCAAGGATTATTAGCTAGTGAACAGTTACCGGTACCGGTGTACACGCATTTTATTTCTAAAATATGATTCGTTTCCACTTTTGCATTACTCAAATATCCTTACACTCTGTTTGTTTGAGATGACATTCATATATAGATGGACGAGTTTTGCAAAAAAGTGGACATTTAAGATGTTCTAATTATGAACGGTATTTTGTAAGCTAGACACGTCTTGGTTCTATACTGAAGTTTAGAAAATGTTCCTCCCTCGCAGAAGTTTGCCAAAACCTCATACAGAAAAGACTAGTACGCACATTAAAATTGGTTTCATTACAAAGTAACAGTTAAATTTGACAAATTTGCATGGGCTCAACGACTAATTAGGAATGGCGAACTCGTTCTCCGTTTGGGTAGAATTATTGAGAGAACGAATCATGCATGCATTGTATACCGCTACTTGACATTCATGAGCTAGATTGGTCATAAATTTTCACCGTTTTTTTTTTGCAGTAAGAACACCTACCAGCAGTGTTCTTTTCATCGATGCTATCGCCCATTCCACAGAGACAACGGTAGTTCTGCGCTGACACATCACCTCTAATTTCAATGTCGTCAGGAATCTGAATTTTCTGCGGTCGTAGTAAACAGCTAAATTCTGCTTGTCTTCAGAGTTTTTACAAAAACTAAAAATATCGTCGCCTTCACTCTGTACAACACAGAATACTAAGAAAGTGGAGATACAATTTATACAGTGTGAATAATTTCATTTATTAAGCGATTGGGTTCAAACAAAAGATTTTTCAAGTTTTCTCACCGCTATACACTCTGACAGCTTTCCGCATGGATTTCTTGCACAGGGATCATACACTTCGCAGTTTTCGCCTACATATCCTCGATGGCAGCTAAATGAATGTTTACTACCTAACAATTACTAAGAAGCACAAGCACGACTGATAAAGTCATTTAACTTTCTGAGATGTGCAGCAATGAAGAAAAGGGATGCGGATACAGCTACGCCTAGGCGCTCAATCAAACTTCAAGCCCAGTGTCCGTTGACTAAGATATAAAGCTGAGATTAGTAGTGGTACTGCTCTACATTTTACTCTACGCACTCGCACAGTGGAACGCCTTCCGGTGCTATACAGACGCCGCTCAACAGACTGGTACAACGATTCTCACGCGTTACTCCTCGTTCCTTTTCGACTGGAGTTGGATCACAAGCATCTTTTCGATGGTACTGAAGTGAA
This sequence comes from Parelaphostrongylus tenuis, assembly GCA_019055375.1. NCBI lineage: Eukaryota > Metazoa > Nematoda > Chromadorea > Rhabditida > Metastrongylidae > Parelaphostrongylus > Parelaphostrongylus tenuis. The sequence goes on along the minus strand of JAHQIW010000630.1, from coordinate 74,298 downwards.
ATGTATGTAATTAGTAACGATAGCAATATTTTCTAAAAAGATTTTTAGTGTCCCTAGGTTTTTCAAACGCAAAAATTGTCAAGTCGCTCTTGATTTTTTGGAAAACTGGTTGCCCAAAAAGAAAAGAATTTTAGTATACAAATTATACAAAATAATCGTAATCTATTCGAAATTATGATATGTGCTCAACAAACCTCACAGAAACGCCCGCTATCGGCACCTTTACATTCACAAAATGGAACCAAGTATAGCTTTCCGGAATCAACTAAATACAAAATATTTGAAAAGCCAGTAAAAAACATTGTGCAATTTGGTAAGATAAGTATTCACTCATATGAATGAGGGATTACTAATGTCAGTCCTTCAGGCAAGCATAGAGCACCATTGACTTAAGAACGTAAAAGTTGAGAGGTAAGATGTTCAACAAGTAGTGCTAAAAAGTGTCCAGCAGAACTAAACTGCATATATATGAACCATATATATGCATATATATACACATTCTTGAAAGTATAAACAAATAAATAAGTATAAACAAATAAGCAGATAACTTTGTATATATATACATATATATTTCTTCATATTTAGATATGTATAAAATAATATAATATATATATATATATATATATATACCATGCATGTTATCTGGATGTGGAAATGTCAAACGATGTCACAAAAAGTCAGTGGCGAGGTTCTTCTATCAGAAAAACCACTGTTCTTGTCATGCGTCTGAGTCCACTCGATATATTACGTGATTGTATGGCTGTATTGTATCACCATGCTGATGGATTTGAATTAAATGTGCATTCTTTCCTTTTTTAAGCAGACCACGTACATTTTTCCACTCTCACATTGCACTTTCCTTCGTGATAGCACCATCCGTTTTTCAGAACACCATCTACACTACAGTTCTCACCGTTGAGCTTCACACAAGAGTTTTCGATCATTTCTAAGTCTTTCAGATCCTCATCTCTCAGTCTGTAATATTTTGGATGTAAATACAGAATTAGCTATACGTAGAAATACGTACGGTATATACGTAGATATTAACAAATCAAATCAAAATCAACGATTTGGTTAGAGGTGCCATGCATTGCCAAGCGGTCATTTCTTCGATCGCCTAAGGCCCACCACGAATTTTGATTTTTCAAAGTGAAAAGGCGAGGACCAACTTAGAATTTATTGTGTCTGTTGTAGAGATCCAATATAAATTCAACTGTTTTCAACCGTACTTGAGGAAGCTGAGTGCAAGTGCATTCCATGATCATTTTAACAAATTATAACGTGACTTTTTATTGATAGTTTTGCTATCCACCTTTGATTTCTCATAAAATTTTAATTTGGATAAACGATCATCTAAAAGCGTAGTGTCCAATACATTTGTATTCTCTGTCATAATAGAGTCTTTCTCATATCGCCGCAATAAATATAAAGATTACGCCTAGGCGCTGCTAATTTGGCATAGAATAAAATGTATGTTGTCTGTCTTAGCCTGCATATGACACCTGAACCTCGTACCCAAATGAAGGTTCTCTACGAAGCCTAATTTCAGATCGATTAGCAACTTGTTTATTTAGAAAAAATTCGTTTCATTAATTCAGTCACAAACGCTCTTTAAGCGAATAAAAACATTCTAAAAGAGCATTTTTGAGTGTTGACATATTTCGGGAATTTTTCATGGGTACATTTTCACTCACGTACTCTGTGGACATCTTCATAAACCACGCTACGAAATTGCTTGACTGTTTACATGGAATAAATTCCGACTTTTCATCATTTGTCTCGATGTTTTCACAATGATCTCCTAAACGAAATTATTCACCATCGTTCTTCTTCTTTAAGTGCGCTGCAGAGGAAAAAAAGCTTTAACAAAGTTTTCATTTATTGGAATAGAACGTTTCACAAGGCACTTGCTCAAACAATCAATCAAAAAAATTCGCCTAGTATGGTTGGATTAGATATCAAACAACTGTTGATGAGTCGAACAGTTTGCAAACTGTATACGGAAGAAGCAAAAGTTTTGGATATTTTTAAACTGATATAATCAATACCTTTATATTGAACTGTTTTTTAGGATTCGCTAAAACATTATTTTACTAATAACATATATTTTGTGTTGTTCATGAGGTTTATTATGGCCTCTACAATTTGCCAGACACGCGTTACAGCCTTTCACCCTCACCATAAGTACCATGCCTTGAGGCCTAAAATCTATATTATCAGTTATACTGTTGCAAGCGACGTCTCAAAAAATAGTCGAATATGAAGGCTTTATCAATTTACCAGCCGTGAGCTTTCAACCGTCAATCATTGCAATGTCGTGTGATCTTGTCACTTAACACACTTGCAGTTTAGCTCTTTGACTTTGACTGGCCGAAAGTACTCAGCGTTGCAGCGCCTAGAATCTAAGCTTCAGAATGTTCTTAGTAGTGTTGTCGGAGCTTTTATATCGTTACGCACGCGGCAGCTCGGCAGCGTGAAGTTCGCAGTGACAAGTGACTCGTGCTGCGTTCAACGGGAAGAAGGTTTTTGATTCGATCCCCCATCAGAACATTTCACTGTAGCTTTTTAGATGTTATCTTTTTGTTTTCGCTGCTAGAGTACTGACACACTATGTCACACCATATCTCAAACAATATCGTTGAAAGAAATACGAAAAAAGCTAAGTTTACATTATTACCCGTGGATCTACGTTTTATATCAAAGTGTAGTGAAATGTCAGACAACCGACCTTTTTTTCGCTGTGAATATTACGTTATAGAAAAGCCTTCGATATTAATCGATGCCGGAAAGATAACATTGAAAAAGCTACAGTGAAATGTTGTGGTGGGGATCGCATCAGCAAACTTCTTCGTGGTAGAGGGCAGCACTCTCCACTTGTCACTGCGGACTTGTCGCCGCCGAGCCGCAGCGTGCACGACGATGTAGAAGCTCCGACATTACTGCTAAGAACAATCTGAAACTTAGATTCTAGGCGTTGCAATGTTGTGCCGTCGCATTAATCCGGTCAGTGGAAGTGGAAGGACTAATATGTTCGTTGTCGATTCCTTTATATGTAAGGAGCATATCCCTTTACGTGAGATTGACTCAGACGAAAGGCATCATGCTACTGTTGCGGCTGAGAGGACGAAACGCATGTCTAGCACTCTGTAAGTGCCATAACAGACCTCGTGAAAGACTTAAAATATATGATATAAAAGAATGGGTATTGTGAGTCTTTAATGATGTTATCGTGATCTTTCATTACCAAACGACAACCGAAGTGACTACACTGCTATTTTTATCGAAATCATAGTCGATTAGCTACTTCCTAATGGACCTAAGTTGTGCTTTTATACATCTTCTCCTAGGTTAATAGTCGCTTAAGCGCTAGATTTACTATTTCGCTATAAAGGTTGAAGTTGTGAGCAAGTCTATGCGGATCTTGAGCACTATAAAGCATACTAAACTGAACTTCACATAGAAAAGATCTTCATTGTGGAAAAGAAATCACCTCCGATAGTGGTATTTATAAGTTCCGTGTTTGATGGGCAAATACAAATCGCTTCAACTGCAACCTCTTCGAGATGATATTCCAATGTACAAGTAGCTGTATTCACACAGCTGTAGTCAGCACATGGTGATCGAATGTCACACTAGGATGATTTCTTATTAAGCCATAGTTATAAAAAGAAAAAGAAATGTTAATACAGGTACTGTTTAGGTTTGAGTAACTTTGCCAAAAAATTTGGCATGACGTAGAAGCACTCTCAACGACATCTGTGGTAGCGCATGACTGTGACAACGTGCGAAATATAGGAATGTTAGGAATAGGAATATAGGAATGTTTACGAGCTTTATCCGCAACGGGGACATGGCTTGCAATACTATTGAGAGTGGCTCACCTGCAAAGTCCTGATAACCTTGTCTTTCTGAAGCGGTATATTGGCACCACTTATTCTCTTGATTCTTCCCGAATTATTTCTTTTATCCTACCGCTCCACGGTTCTCCCTCTTTGATTCCCGCCCGGTTAGTCGCGAGGGCACGTGGTGCGTCCCTAGGTGGTGGATAGGGGAATAAGTGCGCACCAAAAGCGACCATGTGCTTCCCAGAGACGCAGGTGGATTCAGGGGATGAGCTCCCTGCTTCTTCAGCGCCGATTTGGCAAAACTCTAATTCTATGAGTCAAATCGGCCAAAAGTGTGTAATTAAGCGGCTGGGAAATACATGGGAGACTGTTAGGAGTCGCCTCCAATGAATTAGCTCCTAGCCAAATTAGTTCAATATTAAGTTGTTTTGTTCTCATATAGCAAAAGGAGCGGATAGATTTTGAATGCCCCATTCACGCTCAACGGAACGAAAACTTCCGAATGCCCAAGTTACGTCTATCTAGGTAGGTCGTGAAATCAATATGATGAACGACCTGACTCCTGAGTTGAGCAGGAGGAAACGAGCGGCTTGGGGAACGTACAAGAGCACCGAAGATGTAGAGAAGAGAAAAAGGAACATCCGACTCCGTGCCCACCTTTTCGACTCGACAATTATCTCGACGATTATCCCTGCCCTAACATATGCAGCAAAAACCTGGTCGCTAAGTAAGCAGGATGAAAGATAACTTGGCGTTATTAAACGCGCAGCCGGAAGGTTGATGCTAGGGGTATCCCCTGCCACGCAAATAAGGAAAGGGTCCAAAGTTCCGACCTACGTCAAAGATCGAAGATCAAAGACTCCGTTCTGCACGCCAGGATGTCGAAAATAGTGGGCCGGACACGTGATGCGCTTCAACGACAAGCGAAGGGCAGGAACCGCTACCTACTGGATTCCTAGGGACATTAAGCACTCTACAGGAAGACCACCGAGCCGTTGGTCCGGTTTCTTCACGAAAGCTATAGAAAAAAGTTGTGATGCTCAACGAATCCCAAGAGCAAGGAGGACCCTTTGGGCTACTTTTGTACGCGATAGGGAGAAATGGAAGTGTTGCTGGTACACGCTCGAGTCACTCGACGATTAACGGTAAGACAGGTGATACAGATGATCCTGTCCTTACATTTTTTCATCATTGTTTTCATGTTTTATTTGGTTCGAACAATTCGGCTCTTCTTTGTTCTTGAGCAGGCAATTTCGAGAAGCCTCTTTCTGTACAAGGACTTTTTACTAGACTGTTGTAAGCATTCAAAAGCTTAGCTCTCGAAAAATCCAAATATATACTTTTTTAGGAACAACTTCTTACAGCGCTGTAGCACTAAAAATAATATTGTGTTTCACATGCTTGTGGACTGTTGAGCGTTATCGTGCGTATTTTCCGCATGATAAAGCTCTTCCCATAGGCTGTTAGTGATCGCTCGATAGCACAAATCTTGAAGAATTCAATATCTGCTCGTTTTTCAGAGACGCCTTCTTATAGAGCTGTAACAGAAAAAAAGAACATTTGCTCTTGTTTCAAATTGAAAAGAGCTCTTCGACAGTACAAGTTTTGCCAACTGCAGCATTGCGCTCGTTTTCTGAAAAGAAAGTTTAGTGCACTGGCAGGAAAAAACAAGGTTGAGCTTCAAACACAACCAGCGCGCATTGATTTCGGCTAAAGTGTGGAGTGGCTGCGAAGCGATAGCGCCCATCAATGAACCGTGCAAAGACGATATACATGTGAACAGCGATCTAGCTGTTGGATTCGAAAGTGTTTTCCTCGTTGACAAATTCTGATAAAATATGTGACCTTTTTTTTGAAGATTTTTATCTACAAGTTCACATGCTTTTCGTACCTGGGTTTGGGCTGCTTAGAGTTGGCTTAGTAGTAAGTTCAATTAGAAATACAAATTAAAATCAAAGAGCCTAAGTTCTAGGACGACAAGACAGTCAGAAATCTCTACGAAACGGAGGAAAAGTTTTTAAGTAAATTATGTGAAGGTCCGCGCGATAACGCACGACGCATATGACACACGATTTAAATACCTACTACGCACATGTAAACAGGGCGTTACAAATATCAAGAATACTTTTTCAAATTTACGAGATTTACACTATCCAGCCATCATTTGCAGCTCAAGGAAAAGGTTTAGTTCTGCGATCAACTCGCGCGATAACGCGGGTTATCGCACTGCCTAGTATTAATTCAGAGGAAGAGCTCTGTCCACCTAAATATGATCATGCGTTTGCGCGTGAAACATCTTTTCTAATCTCGTGCCACTCTAAGAAATTATTCTGAAAACAAGTAAATTTTCAAATTTCTCGAGATCCAAGCTTTTGAATGATTGCTGAAACTTCAGTAGAAAGTTTATGTGCAGCAAAAGAGGCTCTTCTGAAGATCCTTGCACAGTAAGAGAAAAGAATCACAATTTGCGTGATAATTATTTCTAGGCCATGCATGCGGTCTGTTATGAGCACTTCTGCAATGTAATGCGCGAGTTTCGGCTTGCAGCCTCGTTAGATGCGGAGTGCCTTTCTTCTGAACCAATACTCTTCGAGGAGAACCCCTTACATAATGGAGTCGTTGACGAACGCTTCACACACACCGATAAGTAATAATATCACCGAGCGAGCAGTGTTGTACACTCCATTGCTCTTGGCTGGTATCGTCAAAGATATCATATCTTTTGTTTCGAGTGTTCACGCTCAATTCCAATATGCTTATTAATCGCAGCTTGATTGTAGGGATAGCGGAATGGTTAGTTTACGCAACCTCTCCCTAAAATTCTCCTTCAGAAGTCATTCGGGCAAGCTGAAGCTACTGCATTTATGCTGCGAACAGTATTCTGCATCCTTTTTTGCAAAAAACAAAATTCGAGAGATGACTTTAATCATGACATACGCTTTCTTGCGCTTTGCACAGTTTCCTTGCGTGTGAAAAGGGCAGCTAGTGAATGGAACACTTGTAGTTATAGCACTCACTTTCTCACCCAGCCACTCATTTGGATCACATTCGCAAGTGCATCCATTCTCTAAATCGTACCGGCCTTTCCCATGACTATTACAGTATTCTTCTTCACAATTTCGTTCAGCTTCCGACAAATGACAGAATTCTCCAATAAAACCGTCCACACAAACACATCTAAACTGAGATTTTTATATGGATTGTTTCCTATTCAATCAGACATCATGGGTGCTCCAAATCTATGCGGGATAAATTGTCCGTTTTCATTGATTTTGGATATACGCTCAATCATTTAGTTCCGTTGAGCACAATATGAATGGTTAAAATCATGATTTGGCATATAACATGACATTCTTGAGCGTAACGATATAAGCAGTTCGTATACTCGTCTTCGTAGACGAGTTTGGTGGCAATTTGTCTGGCCCCGAATGGATGGGACGAACATTAGCAAAGGCTATGTTTTGATACAAAGCACCTGTCAACACCTCGCTGTACTCGCTCCTTTTTTAACCTTCAGTTGAAAACATTACATATAGAGGAACTTACTGGTACTGTATGGTTACTGTAATATTCCCATCAGTTTCTAACACTGATGAACCATTATGAAGCTCCTTATACTGACGCAACAGAATTGGATCCACGAAAGTTCGCTCTTCTTCAGTGCTTAATTAGAAGTTGCAACTATCAGTAACATGCAACGCTTTCACCTTTAATCTTATAAGCTTCTCACGTGAGCACACTTGTTTTTAGGTTGATGAACTACAATCATTATCAAAATTTTCTGTCGTTTGTCGCTATGTTCGTAGAGTGATTACTATATATAGTAGCGATCTGAGAGCTTAGTGGTTTTTGATATCTTATGGATCCTGCATAATGCTGAGATATGGGCAAAGTTCGAAGCCTCAAGTGGGTTTCAGACCGGCAAAAACCATTTCCAAGTCTTCATTTAAGATCCATCACAGCAATCGAGACCTTTGCTTTTCCTTTATTTCCCACGAATAATTTTTTCGTTGACATGTTGTGGTAGAGAGCACAGTTAGAGTTGAAACTTGACTGAAGGAAAGAAAAATTAACGGTCCCCCTACTTGAGGTAAAAATTGCGCGTGCCTCTGAAAAGGATTTTTGCAAGTTTCGGGCCCACATAACGTTTTGAGGTCTGTTTAAGTCAATCGCAAATAATAGACAGCCAAACGCAGCACCAGCGGCTTTTGAACATCACAAAGTTATGAAATTTGGTTCTTCTCGGTTATCCGGAAAGAAATGAATATTCGACCTCATTCGCTAGGCAAGAATTTTCATAAGTGTGACCTCTGGAGAGCTCTAATCTCTAACTAGGGTTTTTCTTAAGCGAATTTTTAAAAAGTCTTTCTACGGCGATGTAGACCCAGCACAAAGTCATCCTTCTAAGCACACGCGTTTTTGTTTTTGTCTCGCATATATTTCGCTGGACAAAGCTCCTTTTTTAGAGTTCTAGTGCTCTTTCGATGGCAGAGGTCTTAAAGTACTCATAAATGTGCCTGCTTTTTGGAAAAGCTCTTTTGATAGCGCTGTAGGAGAGAGAAAAAAAATTGTGCTTTGCACCTCGCCGAACGAAGTTCTTTCTTTAGACTATTAGTAATCATTCGATAGCGTAAGTTTCAGTGACTCCAATGCCGTGCTTTCTTTTTGCAAAGACCATTTCACTGCAGTGTAGCAGGGGGTAAGGTCGAGTTTCACATATTCGGCGAGTATGTTTACCGGCTAGTCTGCGGACTGAGGGATGAAGAAATATGATGACCTAATACTTTAGACATGTGAGTTCTAACTTGTTACTGAGTTGGGAATTTTATCTTCGCTCTGAAAGAAACTCTAGGTAGAACGATTGACTCAGATACTAAGAGATTTCCTCTACACGTTCACATGCTTTTCGCCCCTCCAATGAAATATACGCATGCTAAAAATAAAGGCCTGCTGCGGGTAGGAAACACAATTTTATTCTGCTTGCTACAGCGTTGCAGAAGGATCTTTCTGAAAAAAGACAACGTAGTGCTGTCGCCAGAGATTTTGGCTTTCGCCTGATGACTAACAGTCTTATAAAAAATTTCGGTACAGCGAATGAGGTCGGATATTTAGTTCGTCTCTGGAAACCGAGAAAACCTAATTTTCACCAAATTTATGTTTACTATTCAAATTCAAACGCTTCAGAGCGATGAAATCGGAGTATGAACTGTTTTTGCACGGCTTCTAATTCCATTGAATTGTTGATAGACTAGTTTGAATCTGTATCCAACTTCATGATCACAATATTGTGCATAATGTATTCATGCACTTTATTCCTCCTAATTCCAGGAATGTGATTCAATAAGATAGAGGCGTGATCGACTAGAAATGCCATTACCAAAATATGATTTCACTCGTCTTCAATTGCGACTGTAAGGTTTGTACGATTATGGGCTATCTCAGTCATGGATGCTCTTGGTACTAGCAAAAAAACGTTCGTTTGTTCTCACGTTAGTGCTGCTATCTGTCAACTTCGTGTCACATTCATTCAGTACCTTGGACATTGCGGCAGAGCTATCAACATTAGATGAAAAACCACATTCACCTTATGCATGTGCCACCATTCTGACACTTATGATTTTTACAAAATCGAGTGTCCGCTATTCGTTCACATCTCTTGCCAAAATGAGTAGGTGGACATTGGCAGATGAATCTTAAATCAAACAGATATGCCAGCCAACGGAGATTGTCATTTTAGAATTAGTAAATCAAATGTAAATTTGATGCTTACTGTCCATTTCGATTTATGCATTTTCCTCTATTGTGGCACATATTTTTTGAGGTCAAACACGGATTATAGTCACCTAGTTCTTGAACAATCGGTGCATCATCGCCACTGTCTTTCAGCTTACGAATAGCTGGAAATCCTATAGTGGCTGGTTTCATGCTTTGATATTTATCGACTTCTGAAATGAACCCAGATTCAACCACATAGGAATTATATGGTTCATATTGGCTCATGGGACATTTCGTGCGCCAGAATTTCTACGCGCACGCATAAGAAATGAAAATCGGACGGATTTTACTTAGTAAATTTACTTAGTAAATCAGAGTCCCAAGAGAACATTATTACTAACAAATGATAGAATATCACTAAAGAAATGCCTGTGAGAGTTTTCAAGCTTTTAATTGAAGAACGCCATTTGTCAAGAATTTACTATCTTTCAAGAAAAAAAAAACTACACCTTCCCAAAAACCTACATATTTCTGACCGCTTTAACATTTCTTTCTCTTTTTTAGTCTATGTTTTTATCATATAACATCGCCCGAAAAATGCTGATTCTCATGGTATGTTTGGTTTGTGGTTCGACCTTCATACCACGTTTTCCTAATCAATAAAATGAGAGGTTTTACAATCTCAGTCCATTTGTTGGACTTCACAGAGGATTTCTTGATGTTATATGTTGATACTCCAGATTGAATCAGATGGAATAATACTGGAGTGGCGCATGGAAATGTTTTTAGAGGGAAAATCACCTAGATCTTTTGAATAAGTCCGGTATTCTTATGAACTGAGCAAGAATCAGTTGCATTGTGTGACATGTGTTGTATTTTCTTTCTTTTTCACTCAGCAGTGCTTTTTTATTAGACTATTAGTAATCATCCAAGAGCTCTGAAAAAAAAGAAAAACTGGCAAGGTTAGTACTAAACCTAATTTTTGAGGATATTTTCATAGTGAGCTTTACTGACAGAAAGAAAGGACGGCATTGTGCTCAAAAGCGCATGTGCCGCTGGTGTCAAACTAATCCAGGTGCATAAACAGTTCTGTCTCAATATCTCGTCAGACCACTACGAGTAATTGTATAGGTCAGATATGCTCAATCAACTTAAACGAAGCTATTATTTGAAGTTGACTTCATGGCGCATCCCTCAATAATTCTTCGACGCCAAGAGCTTTATAATTTTGATTTTTTGCTCTAGGAGTGTGCTTTTCAACTCCACGCGGACATTGTTCAATATTAAGGAATACAGTTTGGATTCTAAGCATTCTTTATCGCTAAGAAAACATTGAATATTTCTGGAATGAGTTCTGTAGGCGGATTTATGTGTACAAAACTTATCTCCCAAACTTCTGAATTTTCCAGAAAGCTACTTATATGGGATGTTGAGAATATGAGTTGCTTGGCTCCTTCCATGTGAGCATAATGTCGTTTAATCATCTGTGTGACTTGCTTTGATACAGGAAATGAATAGTAATTTCCGCGATCCGTACTTTGTTCAACTCCTTGGGAGAATTGCGCTTCCTAATTAGGTTTGAAGTTGTAGTAGTTATTTTAATACCTCAAATCACGGAAATTTCAATAATATATATTCTTTCAAAATAGTCTATTTATTGCGCTGTTATAACAAACGAAGAATTATTTTCATACTCAATAATTTTCCTCTGAACAGAGCTTTTACCTCATTATTCAACATACATTCGAAAGCTTAAACCTCGAAAATTTCAACGATATAATTGGTTTTTCATTAAGAACTTGTCATTGGGCTGTAGCAGCCAAAAGAGCATTGGGTTTCGCAAATCTGAATCATTTCACGCACTCTGATTCGAGCTTACTGGAAAAGCACGTTTTTGATTGTTCTAGAATTCAGCAACATTTAACAGCTCTGATTTCGGAAATTTTGAAAATTTATTTGATTTCCAAATGGCATTTTTATCGCGCTTCCCCAGCCGATCTAAAAGTATGTTCCTCAGTCAAACTTTTCTCGCTGGACAAAACTTTTCCTTCAGATTTTTACTAAGCATACGATAGCCTAAATTTTGATAGAAACAGCCAAATATTTAGTTTTTGAAAAAACTGCTCTCTACGCTGTAACAGTCAAAAGAATTTTGGGTTTCGCACCCGTCGCGCATTCTTTGCTCCGGTGTGCAGATGAGATCGGGTCGCGTAGCGCAAGTTGAAGAAGGCCTTCAAATAATTGAAGTACACCAAAATTCTCGTCATCTGAGCTATCGAAAGGCCACCAAAGCTCTTAGGAAAATCAAAAAAAACGGTTTTCTCAAGGGGTCGAAGCAAGCTGCGTATATCGAAAGAGTAGCAAAATGAATCATAAACATGAGTGAAGTATGGAAAAAACATAAATGCGAAAGCGTAAAATTGCTAAATAAGGGTGCGAACTATGACGTTTCCGTAAGCATCTGGTTTCCTGAAAATGTGGCGTTTTAGAGATTGTATTGGTACCTATCATAGGTAATGCAGCGATGAAGCGATACTCATATAGACGATTCAAAGAAAATTTTAATCCATATGACAATAGAACATTCCCTCTACAACTCTATCAAAAGTCCTGACTCATAAAGTCTACTAGTGCTGGAGAGTTTTTTCAAATTATCGCTGAAATGGCATCGCACTGCAGTGTGCAGTATCGTTTTTGACGAATAGTCCGTTGTTCTATGGTTATTCTGGCATGTTTGAACCAAAAACGGCCTTAGTAAAGTTCCTCCTACCATATTTACCAATCGAGCCTGCTTTAGTGGCGATAAAGGTCAAAAATTCATTGCGAAACTACCACATTGTCACGGAACGACCCGTGCAAGCCGCACCGTCGCGCGGTCTGGGCGCCTGCCCCGCCCAAAATCAACGTGTTACCCGGGCAGTTAAATTCGCTACTCAGAAGTTCATAGCGCGGATCAGATTACATGATCCACTTAAGAAGTCAAAGGATATTACTCAATGAGCTAACGAACTGCACATTTAATTCTCATCTTTTCCATACTGACAACCTGTTCTTTGATCGCCGACCTTTTCGTCTAAATAATGCAAGAAAATTCTACAATTCTACTGCTTTACCAGCTCATTTGGATTGAGATTGGTCTAGGCTGCCGGCAATGCCTAACTTCAACAGGCTCTTTCAAACTAGCAAATCGTTTTACCTTCTAGCTTAGAAATCCAGGTAAGTATATGCTGCACCACACGGGATTCATCACACGTCTCATATACGCAATACTGGCAAAAAATAAAACAAAAATGAGCATTGTGTCAAAGGTGAACTGATTTCTTTTCCCACTCCGATTTACTCCGGTACAACCAATAATGCACGTGAAGACAGCAATATATATGATTACAGTTGACGATTGCTTGAATTTGCTTGTCGATGCGTACAAATGCCAGCTATCATAGGCTTTTTACTGGTGAAAACCTTACCTGTTCCTTTAGGTTTTTTGCTGGGTAGAAGTATTGCGATAGTTGAAGTTAGAGAGCACATAAAATGAATCACCAGCATCGAACACTGCTTGGTCAACAGTGAGTTTCTTTACATCTTATCTTTTTACCAACATCATTTCATTTTTGAATTTGACGTGGTTTAGCTAACTTGTATGTTGTAAGCAATGGTGGTTTCAATCATTTGAGATAATACACGTTCAGTTGTTTTCATGTCGATACATGTGTGCTGTTGAATTCTATAAAGGCATTTATACAGTCTATCGATAAGACTAACCAATGGTAAGAAACAGGTAATTAAAACTCACTGTGGGGGCTCTAATATCTTAGGAATTTCGTAGTGAAGATATTTTTAGAAAATTATTAAGAGTTAATCTCTGTTTGAAAGGAATATGGGCATATATAATAAATATACAAATATTTGTATATAATAATATATAATATATAAGGTTAACAATACAAAAGTTACTGTATGTCCAAAACTCCAGAAACGCTAAAATGAGCCGTAAGCACGAATGGTCACTATAACAGGAGACTTGACAGCTTACATATGCTAAATCTTTTAGCCTGATCCAAGAGGTGGTGCGTAGACATCTATTTCGTCACCGACTCAGACAAATAGTAATACAGTATACGCCCAGGCTCTGAAGAAAACGATGTAGCTGAAACGTCGGCGAAGTGCTCGTATTGCGATTTAAACTCAACACCAGCAACGACAACAACAACGTCGTCAACAACTGACAACCTCACGCCAGCTCGAAGAGCTAAATTTTTCATACTTTAATGATTAACTTTGATTCCGAGGTTAATAGAAAGTCGATCTATCGAATCATAGAACACCATCGTCCACGATTTTATGCTGTCGTTCTGCAAGATTCCAGACCTGCTTGAAGCACCATTCCGGCTCTTTCAATCGGAAAACTCATTGGCATACTTCTTCAACCATCAAATGATTCAATCAGTGGCTTTCTGTGGACAAAATCATAGTGCAACTTATTGACAACGTTTGGCTGCGAAATACCAAGTTAGCCAAATCACTTGTGCTCGATGAAAGCTCACCATACAGAGCTGCACACAAATCACTTTCGTCCACCACAGATGTCCAGCAGAAACGAGGCATGTCTTCGAGATCAAAATTTCCCTCTTTGAATTGCTCAAACTACCGTCACACAGTCGATTTTGTCGCCATGCCAGCACCTTCACCCTCATCAATTTCATTGACCTTTGAAAGTCGTTGAATCTTTTCTCCAATAATGGCGGATTAACAATAGCGAATCAGGCTGTTCAGTAGGCATTTTTGAGCTGAAATCAATGAACTGGATAAGTATATACAAAATTACCAATAAAAGCGATACATAGGTGTCAAGAAATGAAAGCCTCAAAAAATTACCAGAACTTTTTGCTCAACTTATTACTGAGACGAACGCTGTGAAAAAGCATAGTGAAGACGGAAACAGGGTGCCAGAATGCCTCCTCAGAACCTCTGTTTAATAAATATTTTCCCACAATTCCACTGCAGCTCCACTTCTAGTTCCACTTCACTTGAAATCCAATATTCAGGCCGAGTACGACGTAGAACGTGGCGAACGGTGGCGCATATATGTGCCATTTGATACTCAAGCGGGTAACTGACAGTCACAATGTATAGCCGGTATACACATCTCAGATCACCAGAATCTATTTCGTCCTTGGATTACAAGAAGAATATGTATCGGTAGCAAAATACAGAGAACGGTCATATACTGAACCCTCTCATAAGTTTTGGCACGAGATCAATGAAAACCAAATTTATTAAACAGAAGCAAATAAAACTGCTCGACAACACTATTTGAAATATGCGCCATCAGCCTAAGCATATTTCTGCAATCTCTCAGGCCACAAATCGACATCGCGCTCGTAGAACCCGTCATCCTTATATTCAAGAAAAATTATCAATTCTTAACTCAGATGATTGATGTCTCGGAACTTCTTTATGCTCAAGAAGTGCTCCAACGACTCGAAGAGGTGATAGTAGACGGCGACAAGTCAGGACTGTAAGGCGGATGGCCCAGGAACTTCCAACCTAGTTCTATTATGTTCCTCATTGTCAATGAGTCAACATGCAGTATTACGTTTCCTTGAAGCAGAATGAGATTGCGGCAACGTCGACGTTATAAGGCCAGATTCCAGCTGTCCAGTTGCTCATAGTAACGTTTGGAGATGATCATCTCTCCTGCTGACAAGAAGTCCCAGTAAATCGGCCCGGCCTAATTGCAAAAGATGATGGGCATAAGCTTTGGAGCACGATTTAGACGTAAAGTTGAAATTCCTCGTTTGCCTGGTGACAACCTTTGATTCAAACGACGCTGACTCTTTTTCAAAAAATCTACTTTTAGTTGACGGTTATGACTTTAGCCAGTGGACCACGAAGATGACGCCGAAGCAATTTTTTAGCGATGTACTTTGATTAGTGATGTTAAGCTAGTAATTCCTAATTAGTAAATTTGGTGTTTTTGCTATAGTATCAAAACTTACGGGAAGAACTAATAATACGAAGAACACGTGACAGATTTGCGAAAGAGCAGATCAGCAGATTACAAGATACTAAGTTGGAAAGAAAGTTTCCATCGTTTGATAAAACATTCGAATTTATGCATATATTTAGACAACAAACAACAACAACCATTCTTTAAAATACAGACCACCATTATCCACCATTTTCTGCCTCTTTTATGGTCAACTCTTCATTTCCGGCCTTGAACTCACAAAATCGCTCGCTGACTGTTGATTCTCGAACCGTACGGTTGCCCCGAGCTTTGTTGATTCGGCGAGCAACACCAGCAGCATTTGAAACAAATTTGTACTCATAAAGTATCAAGAAACGTTTTTGTTTCCTGGACAAATTCATTCTGCAGCAGATATAGACAAGCAATATATCAATAGATGCGCAAGAAGAAAACCTTCTAAGTGATATGAAAATCACACACGATGCATGCAAAAAAAAAACGACATTCCCATCTGAACAATGGAATCTTTCTTTCCAACCTAATAATACAAGCATTCTTTTGGACAACTGTGCGAACGATGGGTGAACGAGTTCGTGATCGAACTCATCTATTTGTATTCACAAATAGAAACGGTTTTAGGAAAATGGACATCAAAAGTGTGACCATGGCACAAGCAGACCACCACTATAGCCGCTGTCGCCGCTGGCGAGAAATGGATAAAATCACACAATGCGTAGCACTAGTGCTGAAGACGAGCCATCAAAGCATCCCAGTTAGTAAATATCAGCACTATGACAAGGTTTATCGGGTTCACTTTTGGTGAGTTCCATTTTCCTCTCTACAGCGTGAGATGATAACATAAAGACACATATTCCCGCAACAATTTCTAATAATGTTTACATCTTTTAGTTTTCAAGTTTAAGCAAAGATGTTAAAGAGCTTTGATTTAGCAATTTCGGCTAGTTACCTTTTTCAAAACAGCATTGGCATTGGTCGATTGTCCAATCGCTCTCCTTCATGACATGAACCTACGTAATCGTTTGCAAGTGGAACCCAGTAGAGTGGAGAAAGGTTCCAGCGGAGTAACTTACTCAGCAGGGCCCATTTATGCATGTTCATTGCTGATTAGTTCTCCGCAAATAATAAGGATCAGATTTAGAAAAAATCGACTGAGTCAGAGAGCGACTGCTGTTAAATGATTTTGCAAGGATTGAAACTCTTCAGATTTCTAATGACCGAGAGATCACCGCCAGAACTTTGAGAACCAGCTTAGAGCAATAATTATTGAGCAGTGAAATTCTCTTTCATCATATTTTATGATGAGACATGCATTGGTGGCATTGAGTTATTTTATCGCTCCAGTTTGCTGATACTTCTTTCTTCCCATAACTGCATCGGCTCTTAGCGTTTTGCAGGTGATTTCATTGAGACAGAATTTAATATGTTTCAAACTTTTGAAATTGAGACTTCCGAATAAATAAAATTCTTGAGTGAAGTCAAAGAGCGTGAGAGATCGAGGCCGCTTCACTTTGTTATTGTCGGCTTGTTGGAGAGACATGTTTACTGTCACCACAGAGGAAAACAGAATTGCGTAGATAACATCTTTCACTCATGAGTTTAGACTCAAATTCTTTTTCAAAATTTTCATTGGATGTATCGCAGTTATATGCTATGTAGCAATACCTGAGATGAATTATCATATCAAGGAACAGGAAAAATTCTGTGTAGACAAGATTATTGAAGTACTTTTTGAGAGAAGTTCTCGTATAGCCTCACTCATGTGGTTTTATGGTCACTTATACAGTGCAAGACGCGTGTTTTGGCCTAACAGCTTCGTCAGATGCATGGTGCTTTTTCGTTCAGTCACTTCCATGGGTAGTTTTAGTAACATGATTCTACCTACGACATATCACGTACTCCTATTAAATGTTTCGAACCCATGCAATCAACCTCACTCAAAAACCTCTGAATAAGGAAGGTATAAATTTAGCAGAAACGTCATAGTTTGCTCCAGTGGCCATACAGGTAAAGACTTCATTTTTCGTAATACGAAAATTAATCAGTCTATTCAAATTGATCTCATATTTGTTGCAATTTAACGGCGAGTTCCATCTGCGAAAAAGACACCACCGTCGATAGCGCAGTATTTAGCGCAGATTCCAGGTTCTCCAGGACGTCCAGGTGGTCCCTGATCTCCTGGAGGTCCTTTCATTCCGTTGATACCTGGTTCACCATCAGCTCCACGTGGTCCCGTGATTCCAGGCTCTCCTGAAACATCCAACAGCGTCAATCATACTCATCGTCATGCTTAGATAGCACTATGAGGCTATATAAATTTTCGTTTAATTATTTTACTAAATATGTCAGTTTTTAACAAATTATCACCAGGTTTTCCTGGGTATCCAGGCCGACCATCGATTCCCGGCGGTCCTTGAGGCCCTCGTGGTCCTTGTGGTCCAGGTGCTCCCGGAATAAATGGAATAGAGCGCGCCGGCTCTCCGGGCTCTCCGGGTTCTCCAGGATATCCTGGATTTCCTTTAGGTCCTGGTGGTCCTTTTGGTCCTGGTTCTCCCGGTGTTCCTGGTTGTCCGCGTCTACCAGGAGCTCCATCTTGTCCGGCATCACCCGGAAGGCCAGGTATACCAGGAGGTCCGCGTGGTCCATCCGGGCATGGTTTACACGGGGGAGCACTGTATTGATGACATGGTTTAACTATTTTTCGTCCTGGCTCTCCAGGGGGTCCTGGGTTTCCTGGTCTTCCTGGGTTTCCTGGCCGTCCCGCCAAGCCAGGTTCGCCCTTTGAGCAGCAAGCACTGCAATCTTCGTATCCCTTCACCTCCTCATTAGCACCGTAGCCAATCTGACGGGTGGTGCGGTTTCCAATATGCCTTAAACCATTTACTTCAGATCGGATTTCGCTGGCCGAGGTCTGAAAAAGCGATTCAGCAATGTGAGTCGAATGAATACTCATAAAAAGTGAAAAAAAAGCACTAACCCGGCAAAAGTTGAGTTCCGCATGCATTGTGCGTCGAACATGATGCACGTAATTGTACACCATAGGTAGGGTGATAGCTGCCCCAAGAACTGCGACCATCGAGAAGACCACAGCCGAATAAGTCACAAATCGGTAAGCTGCGCAACGATGCTGCCAATCGAATTCCATTGTAACGTATGCAGTTGTCAGATTTCATGCCATATATAGGCAAATCGCATTACGTGTAACTTCGTATCATCACCTATTCGGTTTTTTCGGCGTCTATACCATCTATGCGATATCTAGCGATTTGCCGAGCTCGCTTAATAGCGATCGTTGTGATTATCGGCGAAATTTTCAGTTTTTACGACGCTAGTCACTTCATCTTATGAGATATAAAGATTTTGTGATTCTAATCGGCATTTCTAGATTTACAGTTGTCTGCACAATTTCGTCGATTTTCGATGTTTATTCTTTCTGCTCAACAAAATGTTGCGTTTGGAATGATCTTGTACTTGTTCCCAGATTTGGAAAAAGTCTTATATTGAGTTGCCAAATTTTCATCCAATTCAGTGGCTGACTCTTATAAAGCAGAGAGCGCTATGTTGCATCTATAACTCCAGCCTGCTTCCAAATCAATGTTAGCTTTACAGTTTTGGAATATTTCGGTAATTACCATTTACGAGGAGAAATTCTTCAATCATATTACGTCTTAATAATTTAAACTAATCTCTCAATATCTATTTCCTATATTAGGTCTCAAACAGTAGGAAACTGATCCATAAGTGATGTTATTTGTTCCATTCAAAAAAGGGTAATCAATCCTTGAAACATTGACGACATTGCGATTTATAGATGGCACATATATGTATATATATATATGTATGTATGTATATATATGTATATAATATATATATAGGATGCCAAAAAAAGTTCTCTCAATTTTTTCAGATATTTCAACATTAAAAGAATACTGCATAAGCGAATAAGTTCATTCCTTTGGAGGAATAATTACGTTTCTTAGATAAACAATTACAAAAGTAAGCGAAAGCCATCGTGAAAATTTCTCAAAATTGTCTCCTTGGCCTTTATTACATTTACGAAATCCTTTGCAAAAATTTCTAACGTTGCTCGCACACGTTTCCAGTGTATTTTCGTACCAAACGCGCGCCATAGCCGTTTTGAGCGTTCCTACGCCAGTGTAGCGAGTAGCCCACACTTTTTCCGAAAGCCTGGAAACTACCCTTGACAGATGGTAATCGTTGAGCGAGCAGAACCTGCTGAAGCCTTAATCCGTCGACGCCAACGTGTTGAGTAGTCTAAGGCTCCAGCACGTCTTTAAAAATATGTTGATGATAGGTGACAGAGGTGGTTTTGATGTTTCTGTTGCTGAAGACCAACGGCATCTTTCCGGTGGCGCGAATGTTGGCCCAGACCACCACGGACGTCGAGAAATGACTTGGCCACATGGTTTTTACTACTGCAGACTTCTTTTGACCCTTCTCAGAAATTTGACTTCGAATCTGTCTAATGTGGAGTGGATCGACTGTGAAATTTCCTAATCCGTAGAAAGCACCTTTCACAAACGAGTCCAGCTATCGCACAAAACTTTTTCGAGGCTTTGAAAGCCGTTTTTCTTTCCATCTTTTTTCCGAATAGTGAACACGAGTGATCTTGTAACTGCGCAGCTTCTACAAATTTTTGACGATGTTTCAGGCGCTGCATTCCCTGATCCCGAGCTCCCGAGCTGTTTTGCGCATCGAACACTCCGGATTTCGTTGATCTTAACAACAGATATTCTGGATGTTTACCAAAGTAGACGAGGTGATTGCACAACCTTTTCCTCAATACCTCCAGTATCTTTAAAGCGTTTTACGGCTCTTTAGACACTTGTTGGTTTGAAATCAGTCGATTCAACAATATCGGCTGTTTTTATTCCTATCTCGTACGACTCAAGTACTGTGATACGTTCATTTTTACGATCTACAGCTTTAGTGCATCTGAAAAAAGACAAACAAATTAAACAGATTCTAAGACAAATTGAGCAAGAAATACAATAAAGTCCCAAAATCGACTATCGCTTAACCTCGGCATCGATCAAAATATTCTGCTTTCTGTCTTTGCTTTCTATGATTTCTGTGATTTTCTACACGCCAGGATATCGAAAATAAGGTGGTCCAGACATGTGATGCGCTTCAACGACAACCGATGGACGAGAGCCGTTACCGAGTGGATTTCTCGAAACATCAAGCGCTCTACAGGAAGACCATCGACCCGATGGTCCGATTTCTTCACGAAAGCTACAAAGGAAAGATATGATGCTCAGCAAATTCCTAAAGTGAGGAGGCCCACTGGGCTACTCTTGCACGCGATAGGGAAAAATGGAAGTGTTGCTGGTACCCGCTCGGGTCACTCGACGATCAACGGGACGACAGGTGATACAGGTGATCTTTGCTTCAGCAAACACGAGGACGTTATTACACGTTTGTTCTGTACAAAGTAGTACAACAGAGATCTTATCGGTGGCTAACGTTTCGGCAGACTTGTCTTCTGCAAAGCCTAAAAGAGTCGAACTGACCTACATGAACTTGGTCGAACACTTCCATAAGCAAAGCAGAAAGGAAAGAGGAGAGAAAAACTTCAACGTTTTAGAATTGTTTAAACGTTTTCTCTTCTCTCTTTTTTTGCTTTAGTTATGGAAGTGTTTGACTAGTTTGATGTAGGTCTGTTGGACTCCTTCAGGCTCTGCGGAAGTCAGGACTGCCAAAACGTTAGCCACTGATACCATCTCTATTGTACTATTTTGTACGAAATAGACCTGTATCAACATCCTTTTGTTTGCTGAAGCAAAGATAAACACGGAAGTCCAATAACATTTTCAGAGCTAATAAAGAAAATAATACAACAATGCTAGAATTAACAGAACACACAACTGGCAAAATTTTTTCTGCACCTTTTATATACTGCATCTTTTTTAATTTTTGTTTGGTACTCTGTCCGACCCATCATCACAGTGCACTTTTTTCACTGTGCGGATCCCAGCATTTCTAACATTCATTTCGTTTGATCGTCTTTTTCTTGAACGCCGCAGATACTGGTTGAACGAGTCTCCTTGCATTACCTCCATAGGGCTTCCTTGTTAACTGCTGAAGAGAGCTGGGAGGGTGGGGGAGCCCCAGGTGCGGCCGCGTTGAGCATCACAACCACTCGGCCACGGCGCCCTCTAGTCATTCCATTATGTCGGCCTTATAATCGAGTTTCCGTAGTGTGCTGCTGGTGGAAGAATGTGAGAGAAAACATCGCCACTGTATCCCTGACGTATTTATGGCATAAGTATTTACAATGGAGTAGTCAAGAGGTGCACTGTTCCCGTGTTTATCTACATTTTTTACTCTAATTATGACCATATACACACCTACTTTTGTACTAGAAACGACACTGTGTAGTGATTACCTATATATGACTCAATGAGAAGCCAAGTAAAATAGAAAAACGCCTTAGAAATGAGTTCATGTACAATCCAATCAGTAAATTCTCAGTCTTGTATAAAGTGAAAAGTGAAATGAACGCTTTCAGTTCTGAGGATCCACCACCAGCAAATCTCGGCATCTATAGCATTAATCAGTATACCTTGGTAACCAAATGACAAAATGTTTTTAGTAGTATTATATATATAATATTACGGTGCAGGAATAATACAGCAGACTGAAGTCTTGGAGGCTTCGCCTTTTCATAGCCTGCCAAAGTTCAAACTGAATTGCAGTCTACACAGTCAAATACTTTCGTAGCCCATAAAAGGGAACCTGATGGACAAAATTTTGTTCGCACAGTATGCAGTTTATTTTGAAATCATTCAGCATTTGGCTGTTTATCAGTCTTTCTATTATTCATTAAAGACAAGCCGCTTAAAAGGCTGCATAGGGTAGGAATGCCCTGAATCAGGTCAAGAAAATTACCTGAGACAAGGTGCGAGTTCATGCGTACTCACGAGGTGCTCTTGCTTACTGGTCAGTGTGAAATTTTCAGTATTACCAAAAAAGCTTTGAGAGTGTGCACGACTACCTATTTTATTGAAAAAGAAATCATTGAGGAGAATGAGATTTATCGTTTATACTGAAATTCAGCGACACTTCATGATTGGAGCCTCTTTCACATCGTTGTTGTCTACTTAACTCATTTCCTAATGAAACATCTTTCAGTATATTTCAAGTAAAACCACAGTCGGATACCAAAATATCATAATTGGTGGTATTATTATCTTTTTTCATGGAACTAGGTTGTCTGACATCAATGAAGTTTTCGTAGTGATCGTCCTGGCAGAGTCACACAACCTGGAAGGTTTAACATTCACATCTGAATGTCTAACTCTTGACTAGTAATTGCCTAACTCTCGAAATAGAAGCCCTGTGGAAAGAAGCTTAATGGCGACAATTTCCTTATTGCATTAGATTTTGTGATTAGAACTTGTCAGATAGTGAACGATCTTAGACAACAAACGAATAATATTTGAATTGAGCAACGAGCTTCCCGACTCCAAGGAGAATGGCGACCTTAGCGAGAGCAACTTACTTTGGAGATTCCACTCGAATCACTTCTTTAAAAAGCACGAAAATGTGGGAGAGTTAAACAAATAGAGTTATTTTTGTCAAGCTCGTGTTATTGGCTCGATTAATATAGAACATTCAATAATAAGCAAAGAACACCTGTTTAAACTCGCTCCGCGGTGATCTATATTGTAAAAGGGGAAACTTTTCTAGCTTTAAGCTGTTTTTACGTAGATCAGTTGGTCTGCTCAAATAAGAAAAACTCAGCGGCTTCATAAGCTCTTCTCCTAGAAACATTGCAATATGGTTTGTATGGTTCGCAACTGCAATCTGTTGCTTTGAGAAAATTTGCGATCTCTTACACAGGAATGATAAATAAAACGAATCTTCATTACTTGTTGCTTCCAGCGGCTGGGACCAAAGAATGATATCATTTCATTTGCTTTCTTGCAATTGCTCGATTATTAAGAAAAACACTTGGGAATCACTCTGTTATAACTTTAAGCACACATGATAAGACGGTGATTAAGTCCGACGAAAATCTATACAGATATACTTAACAAACGATTTTATGTGTAGTACATCATAATATAGGAGTTATCAAAGAGTTGTCTTCCAGTAAGCTTCTGTTTCAACAACTCAAAAAGGAATTTTATTGATTGAATTATTAAATGGAGGAAATTTGCAAAGATTGGCATGGGTTTGTTCTTGGTTTAGTTATTTCGCTACCGACTACAAGGAAACTTGTCAATGGTTGAGTTATTTCACTGACGTCAGCAGAAAAACTTGTTGTTCTCTGGATTGGGTCCACATTGTTCGAATTCCGCGAATTCACGCATAAACCACGTCGGCAGGTCGACCCATCGTAGGTAGCGTAGTCAGCTAGTCAGCGTTTGATTTGCACTTACTCGTTGAATTTTCCATAGGGATGTTCCAAGACGATTGCAGCCGCAGTCATTGCATATTTCAGGGTTTCAAACACCGATCATAAATTTATTCACACTAATTTGTTATTTATGGCTATCACAGTAGAAAGGCTTTCGTAATCGACAAGTCATATGTAATAGAGCTTCAAAGGTTTTTGTTTGTTCGTTGCATGAGGTCCACCAGATTGTATACTGCCAATTTTATCGGTTGGCCCTCATCATCAACTCCGCCAATTTTATATCATATCAAATTTTCCTCTCATGCACTGTCAGATGCCTTCCATTTAGAGCAGTAAGACCTTCCAGACCGAAGTCACCTATCCTAGGGAAGCTTTGTGTTTATATATTACTTCATATCGGTAAGAACCGGGAACAAAACAGAAGAATGCATCATTTTCTAATTGCTTTGAGTAAAAAAATTCCTCCACATGAGAGTATTTTTTCATAGGCATAAAACACGTGTACTACATTGTATACGTGTTCATAACAGACCACGCATGGCTCCAAAATTTATCAGGCATATTAAAATTTGAGCGTAGTCTCAAAAATACTCGAAAAGAAGCGTATACATCAGTCTTCAGGAAATAAAATTCGGAGCGAAACGTCGTTTTGATGTGCAGTGCGGGTAAAATGTTGTGGGTTTTTTTATGCTAATTGCCTAGACACGCGAAGAGAGTCGAAGTTGTCGCACTGCTGGGGTGGACTAACTATTATGATCACTCATAGCTTCATCTCAACTTACATCTCGTTGTAGACACAAAGGGGGATGTAGACGCCATCGCAAAGTTTAATAGAGCATCCAAATCTCGTGGTTTTTGAGTAGACCATCCGAAAGATGGCTTGCTATGACCTGATAGCATCTTCTCATTAGTACTCAATACGACTATGCCGCCTAACAAAAGGTCATGTAGACGTTGATTGATCAGATGTCGTTCACTGTTATATTTGTCTTCGAAAAACTCTGGAAATCTTTACCCTATCCAATTTTTGAACCGCTTCGTGTATATTACGAAGGTTTAAGAAGTCCGTAATATGAGGTGCTGTGAGAAGAAAAATGTATATAGTTAGTGTGGTTAAACCTTTTTCGTACTAAATGATTGTCCTTCAGTGGAAGCTTACTTTTGCACAAATAGCTCACAAGAAAAAGAAGAAAATAAACCTACGTTAGCGAATTCAGATGATTTCAAATGGCCAATAGTGTTATTAGGACCCAGATTGTATTTACGAGCTTTTAATGCTCCACTTTGCCAATGCGAAATAGTCACTTAGAATGTTTACTTTGAGCAGGCCTAAAGTGTTTGTCCTGGAAAATATCGCGCTGAATACCATGTGATTGGAAATTTTGCAGAAAAATTGGTCTCTTGCGAATCCACATTGTTGGAGAAGTTGGCGGGAATGTTCATTGAGCAAAATGCTATGGCTCCTCAGCGAAACGTTCTAGATTAAGTCTCATTGCTGAAAACCCTCCGATTGCATTGTTAGCAATTGTAGCAATGTAAGGATTTCAGACTGACATTGTATGTCACAAGTGATATTATGTTCAACAAATAGAAATAGGTGATCCCCAGATTACCATTTCATTTGTACGAGAAATTATTCACTATACTGCGCGATAGATCATTGAAGGTCATTGAAAAGATCCAGCAAATATCATTGAGTCATAACAAAACTGTCATCGTCTAGAAGTAAAAGGCAATGATAGTCTTGTCACTATCATAGACATATTTTTCGTTGGTTCGGGATTGCCTCTCCTTCCTTATGTATTGTCCACGAGCAATCAAGTAAGGCACGTGTTTCCTTATGAAAATAGAGAAACATCGCTCTCAGAGTCTTGCTCATCTTGATCTGTGTTTATCTCAGCTTTTGCGTAAATCCGCAAAAAATTAAAGATTGGAAAGATGCTCTCAGACCTCTTTCAAGCCACATGGCCATAATCTTGTAAAAAACATCAACTAAAGTCCACCATTGGCTAGACAAATTATATGTTGCGAGCGGATTATCAAATTCATCAATCGATTCAGAGGTTGAAAGCTGAATGAAGCAAATATTCGTCCTTATCAGTTGTGTGATTAACATATTTAAGAATACTTACACTTTAGATTTCAACAGATCAAAATATTATAGGGACGAATGGACATGAAGAGAGCGATAAATCTGAAGGACATGAATAGAAATATGGGAATGAATTTATGAAGCTTAACGAAGGTGTGCACGAAATGAGAGAGTTGAGTCAACAACTGGTTAGCAACAAGCATTCAAAGGGCATATCCAAATTTTGTCTCGTCTTGAATGCAGTGCTAATTCGTTCACTTGAAATATCTAACAACTGCAACTGGACATTTATTACTTTATGACTAGAACGAAATTGCAGATGAACTTTTGTGCAGTAGACATAGCAGAAGAACACCGTTCTAAAGTTTTCTTTACCAAATGGTTCATTGCCATAATAGCAGACGAAATGTGAAGAAAAGGAGGCCTAGATGTCATTAGGTGTACAAATATGACTCCACCGTTTTTTACAGCTCAAATGATCAACGAATACAAAAAATCATCTTACAAAAGTTTGAATCCAATAGCAATTATCATTAACACTAATATTTTCCCAGTTTTCGGATAATTTGTGAATGCCATCGAAGAGAAATTTGATGAATAAATTTGGTAAAACTTGATAAGAATTTCCTTAGAATTCTTAATTTTTGATTTCAATTTGCTAATTTCAGTGGTAATCCGACGATGAAATGTCGGAAAAGTGAGGCGGTGAGATAAATTTTCCTGAAATCTCCTACATCGGTAAGATGAATCCTTCTAAGACCTTCCACCTCAGCTCTTCATGACGTTTTCGATCATTCGCAACAACAGGTCAAGCGTTATCATGCAGCAAAATCACTTTGTCCTATCTTACGGCCCATTCCGCTTGTTTTATTTGCAATATGGTTGAATTTGGTTAAATGTTGTTGAATAAAGGGCTGCATTGACCGTCTCACCAGATTTCATAAGCGCGCAGTGAAGGACGCCTTTTTGGTCCCACCAAATGCACACTTAGCCTTCTCTCCGTGTATATTCCTCTTTAAAGTCGATTTTGCTGGTTGTTCGGAGTCAATCCATGGTCATTTGCGCATTGGATTATGAACACGAAGAAATCTACTTTACGTCTGCGGTTCCTGTGCGATGCAAAAGTGCCTTCCTCTTCGTCGGCGGCGGTTTTCTCTATAAATCAAATATGAAAAGTGAAGCTTTGCGTAACTGGCGTTTTTCGCGTACAAAAGTCGTTATCTTCAAAGTTCTACAAAAAACATCATTTGAAATATTTTGTATATAAAAAACATATCTACTACATACAAAAACATACAAAAACAGAATATAACGCACTCTCAAACGAAAAAGGAATTCGCATATTTTCATTTTTACTAATAATACAGCAAATAATAATTGAGCGGCGAAGTCATATTTGTGCACCCAATAGATCTAAATCTATTTTCAAAATATACTAGTTCATTGAGATATCACAGTGGATATTAACATTTTACTAAAATCTGACATAATCAGTCAAAGCTATTTACGAAATGTCTTATTTTGAATATATCTCATACTTGTTATCTGAGCCAACTTGTCATGTGGACTGTTAATGGGCTTTTGTAAAGCCCGATACACGTGTTTTGACCTATACCAGCAGAACAATCGAGTGTACAACACTGCCGATTTGATGATTTTCACTTGGCGGCAGTGTAAATCGTTTGTCGTTGCCTAATCATAGTGCGGGACTGTGGCACCCCGATAGATTGGCTAAAAGATAAGGAAGGCTTCTGCACGACTGACGAACCTGCCAAGGTCGAAACACGTGTATCGGGCTGTACAGGAGCCCATTAACAGACCACACGTCAAGTTGGTTGGATAACAATTATGAGGGTATATTGAAATTTGAGCGTGTTAGGAAAAGACGCGAAACAAACGTTATAACATCTTTTTTGAAGCATACGCTTGGTTTGTATATGAGGATGGCTATATGAGGTTGAAACATTGAGGTGTCAATTATTCATTCAATCAAAAGGTTAAGACACATGATTTCAGATATTTTCAGTTATCAGAGCGATCTTTGCTGTTAATACAAGTGCGTTCTATAAGTTGATAAAGACCACCCAATAGTCATTGATAGCTTATTTCTTAACTGCAATTTTGGAAAAGCCTTTTTAGACCGACAGTAACAAACAATAAAATAAAAACAAAAACAATAGATGAAGTGAATGAAAATAAAGTTAAAAAAGCTATCGAATGATTGCTAAACGTCTGTAATGGGCAAAAACACTTTGTCTACGAAAAGATGAAAAATGGATTCAGGTGAAGGAATTGTACTCACCTTTTTTTCACTTAGAACGCTTTTCTCTTGATACACGATTTGGAGGAAGATGATTGTGGGAAAGCTATAACTCACGGAGATAAAGAAAAATCATTTAGTTAATTTGATAACTTCAAATTGTAAAGAAATCTCAATGGACTGTGCTTCTGCGAATGCCTCTTAATCTAGAAAGAATTCTTTACATTTCATAGCTTATTTGTACGTCTTATTTACTATGATATGCAGAAAATACAAGAAATTCATTGGCACCTAAGTGTACAAGCCAAGAGAAAAGATTCTTGATCATCGACTGACTTTGCCTAGCTACCTTCAGTTGGAAAATAGATCTCGCTAACGAAGAAACAACTGATTTTATCCTCACCGTTTTGAAGAACAAATGAACGTTATTTCGGAGTTCAACGTAACAAGGCCGTAGTAACGAAACTCAGTGAAGTTCCAAAGGTGCTGCAGTAACGTCTGTGCCCGCCATCTAATACTCCTTTCATTTCGCTTTGTATGAAAAATGAATCAGCCTCATTTTAGAATTTAGCCTAATGTTTTCATAGGAACGCATCTTAGCGGACACCTGAACATGCTGCAACCACGTGTGCTAAGCGGTCATATGAGCTGAGCCATGAAACACTATTACCCTTTTGCCTCGTTATGGGCAGCTAGTCAATTTTTTATTGGAAACCAGCCTAAACATTTCCATCGGAACGCGTCTTAATAAAAAATTGATGACACGAGATCTTTCAATCTGTTGTCATGTGAGTCTCATAATCGACCTTCCTATTTCGCCTCATTTAGAGACTGAATCTGCTTCACATTGGTATATAGTCCTAACATCAAGGGCGCGTCCTTAAGACGTTTGAAAGTTACAGGCACTGAACGAATGGTTTTGAATGGGATATATGATAGTTCGTGATTCAGATGGACGAGAAAGATGTCTACCTACCTGTACGGAGACGTCTGCACCACCATTTGTGTCTACAATATAGTGTAAGTGGGGATACTGATGTAATGTGAAATTGTTAAACATTCATTCCCGATTCTCATTGTTCCCTTGAATTTATTAAGGAATTCTTAGTTTATTAGTTTGCTCGCAAGAGAACGCTGCAATCTTTAGCTTTATTTAAGCTAAACAGCCAAAACGTTGGTGCAAGACACGTGTGTAAACTCTCAAGTGAGCAGAACTAAAATCCTCAGCCCTCACGGACGCCTTTCAGAAGGTCTTTGCTCCGTTTCTCTAAGCGTGAATCAGTTTCTACATAGGCATAGAGCCGCCTTTATAACGAGGGTATATGATATACCATCAAAGAGCCGTATGAGAAGCCTTCGTACAGTTAGAAAACAAGTATAAAAGTCACGAAACTTCACCATATACGAATTTCTAGCAAGAAGATTCAGGAGTTTGACTTCTCTACACATAATGCGCAAAAAATCCTGCACTAATCGATCCGTTTATACACCAGATCGGGCTTCCTCCTTCATTTCTCTCAATATTTTGCTTTGGTGGTTCAGGAATTTTCTGTCCACCAATCTTCTTCTCTTTCCTCTCCTCATTTAGCCATTTCTTCAAATCAGAATTGAATCACTAAATTCTATTCTCCCATAGTAGCAATCAGAGAGTCTTTAACAAAGACGTAATCTCGTTACAATAGGCGGCCCGCCAGCTAGTTGGTGGTGGTGTGAAATTATACCTATTTGGCCCATCACGCGACTTGCGGTAGCCTATCGATGCATCACTTCAGCATATCTTACTCTCTCAGCTGAGTCTGGAGCTAATTCGATGATATTACATGGATAGAAGATGTGGTTTGCACGGAGGTAAGACCGAAGCAAGGACCACCTTTTTAGGGACACCTCTGACTATTGCGCTAAATTGCCCATCTTGGATGAGCATGTCCTAAAATTGTTAAATTCTTTTCTAAGATTTTGACAGTGAAAAGATACTGTCTAATTGCACCTTATTTAATGCACGGTCATTCAGTGTTCTCAGTCTTTGAAGGAAATGTGTAACACTTTGTGTGTCACTAAGTCATTGGCTGAATTAACAAGGAGAATAAATGGAGCAGAAACAGAGCTTTGTTGTTGTTGCTAATTCATACATGAGATGGAATAGGTGACCATCACAATTTCGAAAACGAAACTTCTCGGAAAAGTTACGGCTTTTCAGTATAAAATATCGCATTCCCATTTCCACTAAGAATTGTGAGAAACTCATAGTTAAGAGGCGCGTGAAACCTGATACCAGCTTTTTGACGGAGTTGACAGTCGTTTTTGTTTATATCCGCTACCTGATGAAAACATACTTGAAGTTTTCAGCCATGATTATTTCCAGCTGATTTGTCTAGTTATTATATGGAAGATAATGGGATAATAGCGCTCAGCTATGGCTACCCCCTGAAGGCACCAGAATGTTTTACGACATTGCCAAACATTTTTAAAGAATTTCTGAAATCATACCTGGCTTGTAGAATGTGTTGCCGTTGCTCCTTTCACTGCTGCTGTACTCCTAGATAAATCTGAGATCAATATGATGACTTCAAAGAGATGAGAGGTTTGGTGAGTACGAGGCTTATTAAAGAACCAACGAACAATTTCAACATCCCCAATTAGTGTGTAACACGTGCCAGCAGGCAAACATAGGGAAAAAAAGAACAAGTTGTCACTAGCGCACAGGTTTAGCATGTTTGAAGAAATACTTGGTCTTGCGGTTGAATCACGGTTTCCAATTTTAAATGGATAAATGGGCTATATATGCAGTTTTTTACAAGCGAATAACTGGTAGTAGTGAGTGATCTTCAAGCGCGTTTTGTGTAGTGGCTATAAACATTGTGCAATATGTTACTTGACGTAGGTTCGACATGACAACATGAGCAAATCTAGTCTCCACTTCTCCGGGGTCAACAAATGATGCCCGGTGCGCTTCGGAGAATAGAGCACTGGCTTGGTACATCAGTAAGCGCTCTAAGTAACTGTAAATGTCAGATGTGCATTCAGCTATTTCTGCGACATGCCTGATAATCATTTTTCGAGCCACGCATGTGGTCGGTTATAGGGCAACTTAAAGAGCTCGATGCACGTGTTTCGACCTTGATGGTCTCATCAGTCGGGCGGTACCCTTCGTCTTTTGCCAATCTTATTGTGGTGCTGCAGTCCTCTATACTAAGAGTAGGCGACGTGACGAAGAGAACACTCGAAATGAAAGGTATGATATATTAACGATACAGCCAAGAGGAACTGAGTGTAAACACTGCCCATTCAATGATAATTTCACTTAATGGACGGTGTTCGTCGTCGCCTACTCTTAGTATAGGGGCTGCAGCACCCCTAGAGGATTAGCAAAAGACGAAGACTACCTCCTGACAGATGATACTTTCAAGGTCGAAACACGTGTATCGGGTTCTATATGTTGCCCTATAACAGACCGCATGCGTGGCTCAAAGAATGATTATTCAGCGTATTGAAATTTGAGCGTGGCCTTGAGGAAACACTAGAAAAGAAAGGTATAACATTTCTGTGATACTCAATGCAGTTGGATGCATGGGATATACCTAAAGGCTTTGTGAATACTAGACACCTTATCTCTCGTCATTTTGCACCACTTTCTTTATTTCTTCTTATTAAAATCTTCTGAGAGCACTTAATTTGTAGTTCTCTTATTTTTGATTAGTCGTGGTTACTTCGTGAAAGGGCACCTTTGCCTTACATCACACCTACAACTACTGTCTTTCGGAACTGCTTATCGTTCAATCTAAGAAGATTAGCATCTAATTTACTAAAATGTCTTGTACTTATATTTCTCTAAAATCTAGCACTCAGTTGATCATCTAAGTGAAACTTCCGAGTGAGAATTTCGATTCATTCCGCATCAACGATAATGAATTAGCAGCTTATAAATCTTGGATCCCAAACAAATAGTAGTATTTTTCCATCATTCAAATTATTTCCGACCAGTTCGGGACATTGCGTTTTCTGCCTTTAGAAGTTCTAGTGATTATTCAATAGATCAATCCTCTAGAACTTCAATGTTGTACTTCATTTTTGAAATGAGCGTTTCAATGTGTTATGGTGGCAGACATTATATTGCGTTTCACACTCGGCTCATTTTTTGTTGGACAGAGCTTTTCTTTTAGACTTCTAGTACCACACAGAAGCCTAATTCTTGACAAGTTCAATACTGCGCTTGTAACTGACAAGGCTTCATTAGCGCGTTGTAGCAGCTAAAAGAAGAATTATTTTTCACCTTTGGCGCTCTTGATCGCTCGAAATCGCGATGCGCTCAGCGATCGTAAAGCCGCCTCAAAAACGCTACATTCGCTACACACTTGAATTTTTCTCTCTGTTCTGCAAAAGTTTCAAAATTTTGTACTAGAAATGCAGGAGAAAACTTGTTCAGTAGGTTTGAGATTTCAAGTTTCATTTTATATTACTGAATTGACGCATTGCTAAGCCTGAGTCCAAGCACCCTTAGCCGAGGAGTGAGAAGAGTGATCTCGTTCTTCAAGAGTTCCACGAAAAGCTTCTCAAAAAGCACATTTAGCTTCAAAATCATTCAGATTTATGCCATCGATTATTATCAAAAGTCTGTCAAAAGACCTTCTACAAACTCTAATCTTGAATGATTGCTGAAACTCTAGAAAAACCAAGAAATACGTTCTCCCCTAAGGGTGGAATATAATTACGGATGACGGCAATGTACCTCAATGTGAACTGCTGGAATATATTAGCTATTGAAGGAGCAGAGCAGTGTTTTTTTCTATGTTTTCATACCTTAGCTCTCAAATTGTTACACTTATCGAGGACTAGTCAGTATCTGACTCTTTGAATCCCACTTTGATGTTTGATACTTTAGGCGACGGGATCGCGCGGTGAGCGCAGCCGAATACAATGGCCCTTTGATAGTTTTCCAATTAAATTTAGGTATTACCAAACAGAGATTAATTGTCATCAAATGGCTAAATTTGATAGAAAATACTTCAGAAATGCTATTTTTGGCTAAAACGTACCAAAATTATTACAGAACATTGAATTGTTTGTAAAAATTGATACTGTACATTGCAATACCATGCCACTCCATTGATAATTCGGAGTAATCTTTTATATTTAGTGAGCTTCAGGAAGTGACTTCCATAGAGTTGTGGACAGGCTTTGTTCTATTGTATTATGGGTGACAACTTCTCATACTATCCACTAATATTCTGATACAAACATTATTCATTGCTACTTTTTTTCCAAAGAAGTACTCGATTGAATTAAATGGCAACAGTACCAAAACTTGATTCGGCCACATACTAAAAACGTTTGCATATAAATTAATTTTAGAAGTCGTTCATTGTGGAAAATGTGTTCCTAAAATACTCTCACACAATTAGCTGTGAAAAGTATGGAAAAGAGTTCGAAATGCCTTCTCTACCTAACTCTGCAGCTTTGGCACTAAAAGAAATGATTTCTAAAGCAATTAGGGTTTTTTCACTAAAAATGCGTTAATAGAAACCCCTCCATATTAATCTATTTTTGGATAATGGTAAAGTATTCTTAGAATTCACTGAATAATACCACATAAATTTGTTGTGATGGTGAAACAGCGCACTCCGAAAGCAAAACGTTATCTTTTTTTGTTAATAAGGTATTGTACAAAGGTTCATTCAGAAACCAAGCTGAGTGCCAAAATCGGCATTTCTCGAGCAGGAAACAAATGTCGTATAACACTTGAAACTATGTCATGCTCAGCAACGATATTGTTTTCTCGTTAAATCATAGGAGATTTTCCGACATATTTCACCGTTCGTCTCAAGCGTTTGCTTAAGACCAAGCTCAAATTTCAATATATCGATAAATTATCTGAGCCAACATCTCACGTGGCCTGTTATGGGCACTTGTGGTTGTCAAGGCTGAAACACGTGTATCGGGTTGTACAAGTGCCCTCAACAGACCAATGATAAAAGGATAAAGGATAAAGCTTTCGGCGTTGATCAATCCCTGAGGGATGCGCCATGCATTCGCCTTCAATTTCTGTTTGAGGTGATTGAATGCACATCTGGCCTTTACAATGACTCGCGGTGGCCTCCCGCTGAACCGAGTCAGTGCTGCTTATCCTCCCAGACAAGTCTGAGGCCTGCCTCGGTACCAATTTACCGACCCCAGAAGGATGGATGGCTTGGTGAGCCATGAGCGCGAGATCGAACCGGTGACCTTGTGTGCGACGCAGGGCACCTCTAACCACTGCGCCACATGCGCTCGACCAATGATACGTTGATTCAAATAATAATTACCACATTTTTCGACGCTTGCGCGTTCTTCACACTAGGAAACCGTTAGCGCTTTGAATCAATAAAAAAATTCAAATATAAATCGCTGTGAATGAGTGCTTCGTGATCATTCGTGATTTCACGCCACATCTCAGATCGATTGTCGTGAATTTGAGACAAGCATGCACCTCGCCTATGTAAGACTCGGTGCGTCTGGTCTACATATTGACTTGGTGGACTGGAAAATGAAGCGGTGAGTTTTTGATGAAAACTGATTACTGCACGACTTGACAATTTTCGTATCATGATATATCTACTTTCGTCATGAAAGTGTTTGACTGAGCGGACTGCACATAAATTTGATTTTTCCGAGCTCTGAAGAAGGTGAAACCTCCGAATCGTAAGCCGATGCAGTTACCTCTATTGTATAGTCTACATTGTAGTAGATAAATTGTCTATCACCAAACTCGTGGTTCTGATTGAGGAGCACATGAAATTACTAAATAAAACCTTCACATAAGTTTCTTCTCTGGCATTCCGTCAGTTAATAATGATAGTGTCCCTTCAAAATCTCAATTTACTGAATAAATTCCCACGCATCCATTGCAGCGCGACATGACGAACGATGGCATAATGTGCCACCTAAGACCCAATGGGCTGCAAAAAAATAGTGGAGTCATGAGTGTGCTATTTACCTCAGCGTCCCCGTGTATCCATGGTTGTTAGATAGTCGAAGATTCATTAAGCCTGAGATCTTTATAACCACAGTGATGCTGAGAAACGATCAAAATTTGGTGCTTGATACTTGTGAGTCATGGACTAATGTCACTACTATTCCTTTGCAGAGCAACGCGTGCTCGCGCGAACGACTCCATTGAGGTCCTCGGTCTATCGTTATCTCGATGTCTCCACTTATTCCTGAGTGTTATTAATCACCCGTCAATAGGCCTGGCATAGAAGGCGCTAACCAATATGAAATTCCTGTTAGGTATAGCTATGTTTGAAATGATAATTTTATCTTCAGACAAACACAACTGAGGAGAAAGGCAGAGCGAGGATCTCAATGGCGTCATACGAGAGCGTGTTGCCCAGGAAAGGTAGTAGCTGTTTAAGTGCATAACCCACAACTACAATTTTCAACTTTTGCTCGCACCTTGGCGTTAGTTTATTTAAAAGGGCCGTCACCACAATTCATTGTACTGGTATCATTTTTCCTGCATCAATTTGTACCGTCGTATTCATTCTCCACAGAGGTTTTCGATCACTTCATGTGTCATGCTCGATACGATTCTCCTCACAATCTAGGAGTTGGGCTGAGACTTTGCCATTTGATCGCAGGAGAGTGTTAGGACGGAGATCAAACCAGTTCCTGTTTTCACTTTATTTCCTGAATACAACACTAATCACTGCGATATCGCGTCTGCGTCTCAGCGTTATTGTGGCGATATTTCACACCATACCCTGGCGTTATATTATATGCAGGCAGTAATTCAAATCTTAGATTTGAGAGATTTTGAGTACATTTCCGATCTCAATGGTTAGTTTTAAAATGTAGCTAAAAGGCATGGTTTGAAATGCGTAGAGTACTTTTGTAGTTGTAAGTTTAATGCCGTGCTAAGGCTCAACAAATACTTTGTGGAAACTTCAAGATTAGGAAACTGATAGGACCATGTCTGCAACTATTGTTGAGAGGTGAATTCTGCTTGTTGTGAACATCTATAGTCGCGTATTTGTCTTAGGATTGCAAAGAGGATCGACCTTATCATACGTTATGATATTCAGAAAAATCATGCGATAGATACTGGGAACCTGCCAGCTAGTAGCCAAAATAAGGTAGCATCTGAAGAAAATCATGTTTCACGAATCCATGATAGCTGACTTAGCGGAAGAAGCTCTGAGACTCACACAGCAGAAGAGTATAGTAATTACATCAATAATAAAGCATGCGGCGCTCTGTTTAGTTGTGGAGAAGACAAATATTTGCTTGATGAGTTTCTCTAGTAGTGGATCTTATATAGTGTTCAATAGAATAGCCTCCGACTAGATTGACCTTGCTCTTAATTTAAACGCTCGTTTAGGCCCCTTAGGTTTTCGCTGCAGATGAGAATTAAAGAATTTTTTTCCGTAAAAGGCTACCATGAATATACAATAATTTTGACTAATAGGACGCGTTTGTGCTGAGGTGTCAGAATATAGACGGATTTCTGAGTTCATATTTTTTGCATATGTTTTGGCAAAGTCTTTTTGATTGTCGTACTATTTATTGTATATCACGGCAAAGTGGACTCCATGTAATATTGTGCAAAACCATCGTCTCCAGAAATCTAGCATTCTATGAAACTGACATATCACATTTATCTTCCGTTTGGAAGATGTGTGAATTCTAGGATTTTTGCTTCAGTTGATGAACTCTTGACCAATCAACGATTGCACTTTAAAACTATACACTGAAATGCGATTGTGATTTCCGAACAACCTAGTAATACTGGATCGCCAAACGACCTAGTATTATCTAATCTCACCAACTGATTTTAGCTTATCGATGACGTTGTGATCATCACCAGTTTAACAAATTTCATTCATCGACTTCTTACAATCTGATATGATCATTCTGTCAGTCTTCGAAGAGCGAATAATGGGCTTTGTTCTATCGAGAATTAATTTTTTGTAGCACTTAAAAAAGAACTCGTTTAACCTAAATGGTGGTTATCCCAAGAGACGATGAGTGTGCTTTGAAATACACTCATTCACATCTTATGCACTCTGAGTCGAACTCTCGCCTATTGTGTCCCTCCCGTTGATTTTGTTTTCTTCTGAGATACTTTTTCAAGGTTACTGGAGCCGACTTGATGCTCAAACTCTTTTGACGTTTATCACATTCTTCTAGAGATGTATTGAACACAGTGCAATGGGCATGACATTAATAGTCGCTCAAGTTTGCACCAACATATCTCAAATCATATCGCACCTTCTTAGTTAGATCTGAAGACCATCGACATTTCCACATTTATACCTATGAAAGACGCGTTATTGATATGGAGTTCCAAGTTTTTGAGCTCACGAAACGTAAACAAGAACATACATAATCCGCCTAGCTTAGTGCTCAAACTTTATGAATCCACATAGAAGCACACTTTCTTTTTTATTAAATTCTCATTCTATTGACAAATGACATCTTAGCACAAATGATCATGTAGGCGCCAGGTTATCTGTCGAGTTGATGACTGGACGAGATTATTTCCTTAAAATAAGCGACAGCTTGCCTATAAGTCTTGAAAGTCAACAACATTGAGCAGAAGATGTCCAGGTGAATCGGAGTACAAAGTAATTCCTCGCCGACTCGTGTATTTCAATATATTGACGTTATTGTCAATGACTTATTATTATGAGATCTGCCTCGCATCTTGGGGTAGTCATATCCATGATGCACTGCTTCACGTTGACCGTATTCCCGTGATAAACACAAAGGCACAAATATAGCAGCTGGTCACTCTAAATTAGTGCGTCTGGCGAGGCCTTGGGAGCCATAATACATGTTGTCGTACAATTTAAACATCAAGCAATATCTGCTGTCCACTAAACTATGCCATATGCTTACTTCCGGTCTTAATCTAATTACGCTTTGGTGCGTTATACTCTCGTATTTCTATTATGTGCATGAATATAACTCCGCCGTTTTTTTATTGTCATAATAGAAAATAAAGACATGCAATTTCTTTCTCTCCGTCTGGAAGTGTGCCGAAAGCGCCATCTATCTGAATGAATTTTATATACAAAAAATTTTATATGATGGTTTATATAGGATTTTGAAGATAACTACTTTTGCACTCTAAAAACGCCATTTTTTAAAATTTGTTGATTTGCAATTTGATTTACGTATTTTCAAGTGGTAATGTGATGGCACAATGTCGGAATAATATTGCGGATACGGTAAGGCCTTGTAAAACCTTCCACCCCAGCTCTTTCATGACGTTTTCGACCAGTCGTGCAACATGAAGTCGAGCGTTATCATGCAGCAAAATTCCAAAGTTTGTGTGGTTTTTAGATCAACAACACGATTTTTGCAATGAAATTGCGTGACCTTGATATCGTTCAATTACGCATTTTCTTGAAAACATTTGGTTTTGCTCCAAGCTCCATTAACTGTGACGCCGTTCCACTAGCATTGTTCCTCTACTCGCCATTCGTGCATGAGTCTTAAGCGAATTTGTCCCACGACAGCTCAATCTAAACGCAAGTATATGGAAGTGGTAAGCTAAAATATTTGCAGGAAATTGTACACTTGAACGATATTATTGTCAAGCAATTTCAATTACATCTGGTCACTAAATCTTCAAAGTAAATTTTTTGCAAATGACGTTTATCGCGGGTACAAAATTCGTCATTTTCAAGATTCTATATTAAACATTATACAAAATATTCTGCGTGTAAAAAACACATAGATAATTAGCGTTCCAAGGCACCTAAAAAAGGAAATTACATATCTAGCTTTTTACTATTATTGCAGCAAGAAAAAACGGCGAAGTCATATTTGTACACCTAATATCTCACCCAGAGCTTCTTGTATTCCTGATTTTATGAAATAATGAAATATGACAGGGGAAACAGAAAAGTAGGTTCCATGAACACTCTGTGAACAGTTCTCTTCCAAGATGGTTAAATCGCTTGAGTCAGCCAGCTGCATTGCAAACTTATATAGTGGACGAATCGTCTTCACAAGTTGTGCGAATCCCCAGTGCATTTTTTAGTCGTTTCATGTTTTCGTGAACGTCGTCCATAGCGTTTGTTCAATTTTAGAATAGTGGCTGGTACAAGTATCAAACCTCAATCTGTAAAACATCGGGAGCTTCGAGTACAGCTGATTGATTCTAGTTACGAGCAGTCCGCCGCATGAGTAAGTTGTTGTTCCCGAAGGCGGTGTGCATTCTCATGGAGTCTAACTGTGCTTAATGTTCAATTCCGGTCTTAATGCAAAAACGCATCGCCGCGCAATATTCTCTACACTATCGGTAATCTGTTTTTTGCTCTTTTGCTATAGAAGCGGCCATCTGTGCTTCACCACCGATGTTTATTCTTTAAAACCTCGAAGATGGATCGGTTTTTGTGATCGAAATCGCACAAACCGGCTGGACGTTTTGAGTGCTGACTAAGTTTAAGAAGATATCAATCAAACACTCGTGAGTTGTTTGCAGTAATCTTGGCGCGGTGCCACAATGAGCCCACGTTTACTCTGCATAGCAGAATACTAGGAGCACTGTTGAATAAAAAAAAAGTGAGTACGCAGTTTGATGTCCGCTATTTGGTCCGTAGCCTCTTTGAGAGGCCCGAACGCGGCTCATTGCTGCTCTTCTTTTCCAGGGTAATTTCTTCCTTAAGTTGTTCTCCACATCGACCATCGATTGAGCGATCGTTATTCTCCATGTTCACTAAACGTCTGTGATACACGTACGAGGTGTTTTCCACGATCAGAGAACAATCCATTCTATTTTGTCCACCATTACATCATGAGTTTTTACGAAAAGAGCTCCTTCGATATAGCCGTAGTAGCTTTTTCACTTTTCGTTGAGTTTATTGACCATCGTCTCTGCTTTACTGGCACTCTTCGAAGAGATAACAATCATGAGCGAAACAAAGGTTTCATAGGAATCAGTAGGTATGCTGCTCTCGTCTCGACGACTTCATTATCCGTTGCAATACGGTAGTTGGACAGCTTTGGCGATGTCTTGTCACCATGTCGATTTCCTTTATTTATAAGTATGGTAAGGGATCGGTGGAAAAGCTGCACCTACGTGAAACAATGTGCGGAATCTTTCACAACATAATATGTGAGAGTATAAAATGTAATACGAGAGCAAATAATTGATTTGAATCAAGACGGCGGAAGTGAAAATGCCAACAAACAATAGTTCCGGTTGATTTCGTGTAACGATGTAAATGAACTAAAGCAAAAAAATAAGCGACAATAGTACACCGTTACCTTTTCCTTCTCTCATTCTATCTCTGGAGCTTGGAAGAAACCACTTAGACAGAAGTGCTAGTCTATTAACTGGAAGTACGAAGCAACTACTTCCGCATGTTTGTTGTAGTTCCGGAGTCTGATAGAGCTCTTACGTATAACCGATCTTCTGCTTAGTCGACGAACACTGATAGGGATGCATTCTCTTCGACGCTGTCAGACGCTCTGTGCTGTTGTCCACCCAGAAATAGTTAATGTGCGTGGCTCTGACAGAGATTAAGAATTTGTTGTAGGTGATTCTACTCGTCACTTAGGAATCAAAAGTCATTACCTTTTCTGTTTTTTAAACCTTTTCCATCATTACCTTTTTCGTTTTCCTCTTCGTAAGTATGCTTTGTTGAGCATCTTAGTGCTCCATAGTTGTCATAAACGTCAATAAAAGCTCTTTGACTATAGCATACGATATAATTTCCGTCTCACTTCGTAATGCTGGCTGGAAATAGGTGATTTTTATGCCCAGAAGCGTAAGGGAGCAGTCATCACAATTATTCCTTTCGTTTTGCTTCAGTTCGTAGAATCTTATCGCGTTTCCTTCTTTTAGTTTCCATTTCCTTCATTAGCGTTTCTCGATATATAGTTATGCCTGATTGCTTTGCTAGCTCTCCAACGGCTATAAATGAATGCGTCGGCAATAATTGATAATTTGAAGTTCGTCGATGGCGGCTGATGAATTCTGACTTTTATCTTAATGACTCCCATCTCCGCCGCGCCATACGTTCATCATCAATGATTCTCTAGCCAAATGTAATATTGACAATGTGAGTTGTACAT
Organism: Parelaphostrongylus tenuis; assembly: GCA_019055375.1. Classification (NCBI taxonomy): domain Eukaryota; kingdom Metazoa; phylum Nematoda; class Chromadorea; order Rhabditida; family Metastrongylidae; genus Parelaphostrongylus; species Parelaphostrongylus tenuis. Next base: position 32,949 of record JAHQIW010000630.1, on the reverse strand, counting down.
ACAGCCTCGACGGCCTAGATCTCAACTCGCGTGAGGAAGCTCGTACTTGTACTTTTCTTCACATCATTCAAATGCCCCTAGATTAAAATTGTACCTTACCTTCAGCGGACCATGTGCATTGTAAACAGCCCGATGTTGGTGACCAAAATGAAAGATGTCATTGCAGTGGACTTCTATAAAGCTAGAGAGTATAAAGATGTTGATCATGCAAATGAGTTTTTTTGCAAAATCGAACTTGATCTCGACGCTCCACTTTAATCACACTACCAAAGATGCTTAACAAGTCGGTTTTTGTGAAAAACTATTAAAGCACTCGTAATCATATGATTAGGAAGATGTCTTCAAAATACATCGCTACTGTTCACTCTATGCAAAAGAACCGGGCAGAAGCCTCCGCTTGCCACGTCTCCGTTCGTCTGTCGGTATTCCGTTTGCGTTGCACAGGGTATGCTCCAAGTAAAGCGTTTGAATAGCATCTTAGGAATAATCTTTTTTTTTCAAAGCCTGCACGATTGGTATATCTTCTCTATCTCTAAAGGGCTAGCTGACGTATCGATTACGCCTTCCTCAGGCTATAGACATACTATACGATGTCAAATCTAATTGTTCAGCCAGTGCATCCTTATCGACTCTATCACCTATCGTTCTGTTCATCATCGAGTGATTAGATAGGCTAACAGCAAACTTCCATTCTTCTTATCACTTGAAAATAACCCAGTGGGTCCACTCCTATCCCTGAAATCGTCGTTGGGCATCGTATCTTTCTTCATGGGTTTTTTGGGAAAATCACTCAATCGAGTAGGTGATCTTCTTGAGTTGCATATGTCATTTCGAAGCATCCATTCGGTTACGGCTCTCGTTCATCGGTTGTCGTTAAAACGCATTACGTGTCCGGTGCATCTTATCTTCAAAAGCCTGTCGCCTATATATATATATAGTGGAAATCTATTCCAAAAATTATTTAAAATGTCTACCTATATCGTCTCAAATGTCCGCACCGGTAACATTCCCATATAAGTCAAACAACGGGTTTTCCTCTTTTAATAGACATTTAAGTTAATTTTTGAGATTGATTTTCACTAATAGTACGAAATGTTGACTGAAAAACTAGATTTGTTATGGTATACCAAGTACACGCTCTGAAGGAAGAATCGTCACCTTTAAAAGAAGATTTATCAAATTCACGCAGACGTTAAAAAAGTTAGTCCGTAAGAGAGTTTTCGTTATGACTGCCGACGTTTAGTGGAAGTTTGGTTTTCAGTTTACCACGATATTGAATAGAGTGCATCAGCACGCCATGAAAACACGTGTTCGAAGTTTCGTTCCAAGCTTCGCACTTGCAATTTCAATTCGAACGTGTGCCGAAGAGATATTTGATAATGCTGCTCAGTTCCTTGAAAGATAATGCAGATTTGTAGTGAAGAAAATTTATAAAATCGATCTGTTATTAGCTGCATTTTGACGATAAATAATTTAGCCGTCAATATAAAGTCACACAGCGAAATGCTCTACTCAAAAAATTACCACCGACATTTTTTTCCTTTCAGCTTTGTTCTCTTTCCAGAACGCTAGCCCTTCAACATCTATGGTCCCTCTATATTAACTTCATGTATATCAATAACTTCACCTCTTCGAAAGTGTAATCTTGTTTAGCATCGGACCTTTCTGAGAGTTGAGGAGCGTTCACTCTTCAGATGTTCAGAGATATATTTCGCAACATCTCGTAATATCCCATAGATCCTCGCCTTTACTCCTATCATAAATAAATAAGGCACCGCTGTGAATGGACTTGCTTTCTACTGCTATAAACACGTCATTTTTATCAAAAAGACAGTAATCCTCATTAAGCCTCAATTTTTATTTACATTGATAGTGTCTTAGATAGCACGTGAGTCTCTGAATCATGTTATGAGAAGTTTGAAGTCGACCTGAGGTTTTCAATCTTACCCATATCTCCTCAGTATCCTTGTGGTTGCATTTTTTCTTGCTAAGAAAAAATTGTTCTAAAGTTTATTTACAGAGTGATAGCCTCTTTTGACCAATTGAAGCGCTTGCACAGCGCGTTTGATGTATATGACCTCTTCGAAACCACGATGATCGTGTCTCATCGATGCATTTGAATTCAGTAACCGTGATATGGTATTCACAGATCCTTCACCACATTTAAATGGAAATCTCTGCAGGTCAGCGCGAGGTTTCTGGGTAGGCTTCTTTCAGTCATTTCTGAGAAAAGTCGATGAAGCCTTGAGAACGGAGTATTAAGCACTCTATGCAACGATATATATGGGCAATAAGATAGTGTAAGAGACTATTCAATTGACGATGAATATCTGCGGAAATGTTACGGACAATAAATAGGAAAGTAATAAAGAAAAGACTTTTTTTGGATAGGCGTGGAACAGGTTGTTAACTGCTTCCTCTGATGTCCTCAGAAGCCTAAGTAACTCAAATAATTACTTGCTTGTTCCGCTCTATTCACTGGCTTATAATAGGTTCTCAAACAACTTTCATTCGCGTGATATTCCACATTTTCGTCTCTTTCAAAGCCACGACGTTTTGAGTCCAGTTGACGTCAGTTAGTTCAAGTTTTATGGAAGTACTTAGGAACCTGACCAACATCTTTTGATAATAATAAGATGACTAATAGATTTTATTAGTATTAAAATCCATCTCTTAATGCCAAATCATTGGCAACAAACTTCTGTTTCACAATCTAATAGTTACCATTTGTGGGTGCCTATTCACGACTATATTAGGAAGTGTGAACTCACCTGTTTGTCATTCGAGCAGTATGGCTTTTCTTCCTCGGGGCTCAGCTAAAAGAACATGTGCCAGCAATTGCGGCCATTGTAAAATTGTCCAAGTAATATGGTAATCTTCCAGATGCCCACAAATATCGATGGCTTCTTGTGGAAATGTTTTGCGAACTCATGGCTCACCATCTTGAGATCAATCAGAATTTTTTTATAGACCTGAAGATTCCAGTGACTTTTGTTTTATCAAGAAGTTAACTACGAGATGAAACATACTTTGAATCACAACGCTGGAGTAATTTTGGCATAAAGACGTTAGAGAGTCAAATGCCTGATTATTGGTGTTCACATATTTTACACAGAAATTTTCATCCTGATCAGCTGTTACGACTTAGTTTTGCAAGGTATACTTAGTCCCGGTTACGACTATGATAATTTCGTCCTTTTGATGTTATCTTCTATAGGACACAAGAACTTAATCTATCTCAATGGCTAAATATGTGTTAGCAGGTTTCTAAGTACTAAAAAACTCAGATTACGTTCTCAGATTTGCCTTCTATACTTTCAGTTCTAATTCGCCAGTGAATTTCTCCGCTTGTTGTGTATTTCACGAGAATCCTTACCCTCAGTTTTTTCTTCTGACCAAGTTTGAATACAATCCTCAGCTTAACAAACATTTTTTCTCACTGCTGACTTCTGTTATTTCCCTCTTATTTTTTGATTCTCTACTTTGCTCTCTTAATAGCCTTCTTATTCAATATAGGGAAATCGGTTTTGTATCAAATATAACATCAATCTAGGTGCTACACAAAAAACCTTTCACACCATATTAACCCTTTCGGGACCGCGCATATCCATTTGAAGACACGAACTTCTAGAGGCCTTTTCGCTAGAAGAAACCTCCTATTTAATTTTTGATGATTATTCGGAAGCTCTTATTGCGTTGTAACAGCAAAATAATGGTCTGTCCACACCCAGTTTGCTTTGTTTGCTGAGTTGGATCTGTGGATGGCTTTTCACTGAGCTTTCAATAACCATTCGATAGTAAGTTTCGCCTTTTCTGTTGCTAATATTGGGTTCTAGAAAAATTTGCATAGAACACCGCTGCACGAACGAAAAGAGAATTATGTTTTGCACTCGTTAGATTATGTTTTTATTCGTACATAAAAGATATATATGCACGGAAAGCATATGACCATGTGAAGAAAATTATGGCGTACCAGGAAAACACAAAGAATCTTAAGGTTTTTTCCTTCAAAATGGGGAAAGAAGCTTTGATTAAATGACGAAAATTGGTTTCTGTTGTGAATCTCTGCGATCGAATAGCTGGGGTCGCAAAAGGATATATATATATATATATATATATATATATATATATTATATATATATATAGCAATGGAATTTTTTATAAGCAATCAAATTGACTTAAATGATGGTCAGGATAATCGAGAACGTTTTTATATTTTCTTGAATCTAACAGCTAAGCAGATTTTTTTTGTTACAATTCCTATTTTTTTCTTAAAATGCATGTCAAAAACTGTTGAAAGATGAGAAAGTATTCGCAGGTTCAAATTACAATACCACATTGATTTTTTAAGGACGGTGGCATGATCCACATCGCTATTGGTGCGCAATTTGGTTCTTTAACAAAGATTTTTTCATTCTTCTGGGAGATTCCTTAAGTCCTTTGTACTATCCTGACTGAATATGATTTCCTGTGCAAGTTTATATGTTTTTGTGCATATATAACTTCCATGTGCGAAGAAAACTTCGAATGTGAAACGTATATTTATTTTTGCTCTCACAGTGCGCTATAAAACCTTTTCTGCATCCAGTATGAATTTCAAATTTGTTGGAATTTGGGCTATTGAACGAGCTTAGTGTAGTCCAATAAGAAGCGATCCACAAGTCTTAGCTGAGCAAAAGGCAAACTGAATAACAAACATAATCTTATTTCTACCGCTACAGCGTAATACAATAGCCCTTTTGAAAACCAAGAAAAGTCTCGAATTAAGGCCATCTTAATTCTCCATCCATGAGCTTCTAGTCGCTACATTACGGATCTTCTCGAGTCCTGATACCAGATTTCGGTCGATATTCACTGTCCTTGTTGCCATCTTGACTAATGTCCAACTAAGATCGTGGAATAAAAAGAAGAAAAATGCAATAAAAAAAATTGTGCAGATCTTTTTCTGCACAAATTGGACTTAGCGATCTAAACGGATAACGTTTTAAAATATGATTGGCCAGGGAAACGTTTTTACAAGTATAGCACCACGTTGGCTTGAAAAGTCTCATAAGAAAAAACAGAAGCATTACTGGTAGAGAGGGAAGGGTTTGAAAATCATCATTGCTTTCAGCAAAAATCAGTTGGAAATGTATTTAATTTCAACCGATGCTCATTCAACAACTAAAGAATCAAAAGAAGAAGCACATTTTCGGCAGCACAACACTTCTAAAGCTTCTTCAGGCAATTAATTATTCGTCTGCACAGTGCCTTTTTTTCTCTCACAACACTTCAAACACCTTATAAATACTGAAGAATCTTTTATGAAGGAATAACTTGTAAGCACGTTAAAAGAAGCATTTCATGATTATCGCGGGATACGCAATAAACATGGTTCCTTATTGAATCATAACGAAGGAATAAAACACCGAAGCACTTCCCTAAGTAGAATTTTCATCAGTAGTTAGTTACGGTGGTTTTCTGCTAATCTTCAAATAGAATCACAGTCTACAATTTCTTTAACCATATCAAACAATGGTGAATCTTCTTAGAGGTTACTCCACATTTCTTCCCTTGCATATACCGTCTACTGTTCCCATTGACTGATCGACATATCCATGTTTCGTTCAGGAGACAAATTTTCCTAGAAGTCGAAGATAGAAAACATTTGGAATATCTGAGTTGCGAACTCCTTGTAGCAAGAACATTGAAAACAGTCTTTGATGCTATCCTTTCCCTTAAATACGAGGTGATGCCTCTGAGCAAAGTAACAACGTTTGGAATCGCTTACTCGCAATATGGATTTTCCTGAGTTAGGCTTCCACTAGATTTGTGTATAGTCCAAGCTTTCTTTGCATTTTTTGACGTGGTTTCCGTAAAGATGGCAATGATAGGAATGAAAATTCGATGCTAACCCTTCATGATGCGTATACTGTTCTCGTCTTAAACGAATAATTTCATTATCACCTGTTATACGAGAGTAAACAGCTTTGGCCAAATGACGTCATCATGTCAGACCTCTTTTCAGGTTACTACAGAAGTCGTCCTACAGATGAACTGTAGTATCCAAGTTCACTTATGATAGTTATCTTTTTATAATCATTTGTTAAATAAAATAAAAAATTATGATAACAATTAGCTCTCATAAACAACTGTTTCGCTCCTTAGTCGCAAACTCTGATAGAAGTTTACTCGTTATGAAGCTTAAAAGCCTTTTCGCAGTGAATGATCATCAAAGAAGAGAGAAATGATCCAGAATAAGGGGTATATAGTTCATGTGATGATTACGTGTTAGAATCTCGCCTCCTCAAGTGACTGTACCTGATCTAAAGTCCTGTATACGCTCGGTAGGACCTTTTCCTTCATTAGCTTGTGAAAAACATTCAGCGAACTTGTCGGGCGATAGTTCTGAAGATCTTTCGGTTATTCATCTTGAACAGAATGACCAGTTCCTTTAATTGTTTGAGATGTTTATTTTCCCAGGCAAAAGGTCACATAGGCTGCTTGAAACTCAAGTAGCTTATAGTGCTCAGCCACGAAGAAGTCAACTATGTTGTTATCTGCTCCCAAATCTGAGTTTCTTTCAACGGTTTCTATCGCAACTTTAACTTCAAAAGGAAAAATCTGTTCTTCTCCTCTAGTAAGAACTTTAGAGTCCCTTCGAACAGAAGCATATGAGATAACAATTTTTGAAGATTTTTTGGAGTGAAACTCTTCTTAGATTTCTGCGTAGTTGATCAAAGGTTCCCATTGGAAAATGTGCTGGAGACCAGACGCGAATATGCAGTTTCAAAAGTTGATTCGTCTTACTAAGCCGTTTGTCCATTATTTCATATGAGCCGTAACAGTATGAGAAGATGCTCACATTGTAACAACACTTCAATGGGGTGCTCCGTTAACTATGTAAAGTTAAATGTAGGTCTATAGAGAATTTCATAACAAGAAAGCTTCATTTGTTCATAATCTTCACCAACTCTGCAGTATTTATCTGATGGAATACTTGATATCCATTTCTATAGAAGCTTGAAATTCATTCAATATGTGGAAGGCCAGACGGGAATGAGATTCAAAACCGCTAATACTTGAAATCAATAATTCCATCCTCGACGTTTGAACTGTATTGAAGCAAAGTTAGGTGGTAGGGCTGTTCCCACATAGCCCTTCTGCTTGGCGATTGTTCAGCCTGAATTACAAAGTTGAAATCAAAACAAATTACGAAATGGCTGATTGCACTCGAATGTTTTTCAGTGTGAGTTACTCTAGTCGAATACTTCACTTTTTTTTCTGATTATTACAGATCATTTGATAGAAATGCCATATAATCTGCTTTTAAATTGAGGAATAGCTTGCACAAATTCTTTGCTTGCTCCACTGTTTTTTAGTATTATTATGTTATTTCAATTAGTCACTCAGAAATGCTCAGTGATATGCAAAGGATTCGACTCTAGGCAGGAGTTGAACTTGCGTTACGTCCACTGGCCACCGCTTCACTGCCACCCCTTCTTTGATAAACTTAAGCATAAGCAGTCAGCAACCCACCTTCAGCGAGTTGGCCTTGTAGACACATATCGGTTATTAACTTAAATCAAACACTTGATCCCAGACGCAAGTTTCCCATAAGGTGTTCGTTTAAATTCGAAACACTTAATCACTTTATTTGAGCCGCATAACAGTGTTTGTTCTTCTTCTACTCTGCGGATCTCAGTACTTCTGATATTCGATTCGTCTTCTTGCGATCTCGAGAAAGCCAGGCCGGGGTGTTTCGTAGGGATTTCGTTATTGGCTGCCGAAGAGTGCTGCGGGTGAGGATCATACCCCTGTGCCAGCGCGCCGAGCTGTAGAATTTGTATAGCCTACACACATCCAGGAAGCTATCAACTCTTTCTTCGTTTGTAAGCTTTCACTTCTGTTCTATTATCTGATTAAGTACCGTATGACGAGACGGTACTTCTCTGAGTTACTTTTTCCTATACTGTTCACATTTCTTTATTTTGTAATATGTGCATTAATTAAACCCAAGGGAACAACGTGTACCAGCTTAGGTGCATGATTGCTTGAGGCCTTTCTCGCTGGAGAAAATTATTCTCTTAGACACTCGGTATTCATTCAAAAGCTTAAATCTCTGCGATTTTGTTAATACATTTATTTTTTGAAGAAGCCTTTTTATTACTTTGTTGCAGCGAAATGAAAATTATGTTTCGCACTTAGTTTGCTTTACTTGCTCGGTTGGGGCTCGTATACGGCTCTTTGCCAAACTCTTACTAATCATTCGGTAGATCAAATGCTAAGAATTTTGATGTTGTGATCGTTTCTCGGAAGGTTACCACAGAACTCTGTGAGAGCGAAAAGAAGGTTAGGTTTCGCATTCAGTGTTTTTGACGTACAAAAATCTATATCTATCTACGAAAAACTTATGACCGCGTAGAAAAATTATAGAGTATCAGAGTGTCACAAAAAACCTAAGGTGTTCACTCTTCATTAGAAGAAGAAAATCTTTATTGCATAACGAAAATCACGCTCTCTCTGTGAGTTGCGCTGAGCGATCGATCAACTGCCATCCCTAAAGAGCCAAAAGAAGATCATCATCTTCATGCGACTCATTTTTAAAAACTTGTCCAACACATTTGTATGTTTTCACAGAAATTTTTTAGCTCTTTTTTCGAAGTCTGACATTGCATGTTAGTGGTATACTTGCGTTTCGACGGTTTCGCTAGTATCGTTAGCATCACACTTCCATATTAAGAGTGGCAAAGAGGTAACGCGCCACACTGCTCGCTCGATAAGCGAAACATCTCGTGTTGCACTGTTTGTTTTCAGCCGATGTGTTGCGGCAGTTGATATATTTGAACATTGTCTTCATGTGACTGATTTTTAATACTAACAGGCGCAAGACATCGACTGAAAGCAATGCGGTGCACTGCGCAATATTTCATTTGACACCACTGTGGTATATTCCTCTTTTACTGGTCTTAGTATGGGGCGTGTGGCACTGATGAGACTGACGAAACTGTCGCAAGGTTCGTATACCATTAACATGCGACGTGGAACCTGAAAAATGCTAAAAAAAAGTCTGTGGATCCATAACCAGTTTTGCTCTTGTAATGAAAAGTGCACATGTTACATTGGCTCCATTTATGTAACCCGACGATATATTCGTCTAGAACAGAGAATCTATATGTGGTTATCATGCCAGGCACTTTGTTCTTTGGCCAAGGATAAAGTTCGTTTAGAGCTGAACATTACCATAAATAATTTGTTTTGCTTCAGAATATGTTCCTGTTTTATGAGCAGGTTCCCTATCAAAAATTAATGTGCCAAGTATGGGCTTACATCTAACTCGGTTATCCAATGGAGAAATCATATTATTCAAAATCGCTTGTTATTTTGCAAAATGGACCCACTGTCCAGATATCGGATGTCACAGTAGGGCCTAAAGCCATGTTTGGCTCCAAAAAATCTAGCATACAAATTCAGTCTTACATGTAAATGATTGGATTACGCGAATTCTGGAAAACTCAATTACGGCGTGATACTCTGAATAAGCTCGCTCGATAAGTATTAGAGCTCAAGCAAGAGCGCCTTGATATCCACCAGTTGGATGCCTGTGTTCATCATAGTAACCACCATGTTCCTACCGTGTTTCATTTTTTTTTTTGATATGTCCGTCTTTGAACATTGTGATATTCCCAGCACTTCTTCACGTTTATTGTCTCGCTTACTAACCGTTACAAGCAATGCCTTCGGATTTGCTTGTCGATCCGGCTACCACTTGCAGACTTCTTCTCCTCTATACACCCCGCTAAATGCTGCTTGAGCGAATTACTCCAGGAAGAATGTTGAGACACAAGCAGAACTTGAAATCTGCTGCTTTTCTATGATGAATTCCAACCGCCACTATGCATTGAACCTATGGGAACGGCACATGTCATTTTTGATACACATGTATTTGGAGGCCTTTTCCCTGCGACGAGGAATTTTCATTACACTAGCAAGAGCCATTCGATAGCATGAACTCGAAAACGAATATCCCAAAGGTGGGCTTGATTCTGGAAAGGCTATTCTAGTGGGCTGTAACAGCAAGAAATTAACGTTTCACTCCAGAGTGCGAATCATGCTCTGCTCTCGTATATGTTTGATTCTTCACTATAATTAGTAATCACTCGACAGCTTGAGAAATGGTTCTAAGCTCAGGCCTATTTTTTGCAAAGCCTTCTTAGCACGCCGTAGCAACAAAGAGAATAATGTGTTTCGCCTACGAAATAGTTAGTCCATGACCTGATCTTTATGGCGAGATTATTGGTGATTATTACGCGAACTTTATATTTTTGGAACGCTATGTTGACAAAAAAATAATATAACTGAGCAGACTTCTGAAAGGTATCTTTATTGAAAAAACGTCGATGCCTTCTAACATTCTACGTTTTCAATGGACAAATTTAGTGCTTATGAAAAGGGAATGCTTCAACCCTTTGTTGCATATTTTTATCGCCTATATAGTGAGAATGTAATTGAAAAGCTCATTATGCTATATAGGGCTTCATGAAAACCTCTTGTGAATATATGCTTATTTTGTACCTTGAGTAGGCGTACAAAGAGTGCATATTACTGACCCATATTTTCATACATCTTACTGATGTTGTAAATCTTTGGCCTAGAATATTTATTCAGCAAACATCGACTCAGTTAGATCATTTATGAAAAAGATCCACGATTAGCAGCTTAACAATAGCTTATTACAGCTTCTTACACCATTATAAACAACACACTTTCCGAAATAATGCGTAGTGATTATCAACAACTTCCAGTGGCTTCAAGTCCATATAGGTATAAATGGCATATCCTGTAGCAAATGTGGAATCAATATGTTTTTTGAAACTAATACAACAGCCAATCCAACACATTGTCGAGACTCTATGACACAAAAACATCAGGCCTCACATTTTGATCGTATCTCAACATTTTTTAGTTCACGTCATACCTTGCTGTTTGATGTAGAGATTGGTCAGTAAAAAGACCAAGATTATGGCAGGATTTCTGGGAGTTATACCATCCTGAGCTTCTCAGCACATTTATTCTGCCTAATCGACAATGTTCTGCCCATAAAGGGTAATGGAAGGCTTGGTCAACCTTATGTTAGGTTGAACCAATGACCATGCATGTACTACATGACATCTCTCACATTGCGTCCTGAAGGGTTAGTCAAAAATCTAACAAACCTCTAAGACTGAAAAACTTCCACTTAGTACTGAACAATTCCAAAGCAAAGCACCTCGTTTTCAAAGTTCAACAAAGGTTGCATCCTTTTTCTTGTTTTTTATCTTTTCTCCACCTAGTCCACTCCTCAGTGAGCCTTCGTACAGGAATGCATTGAGTGTATTGCTTCCTTATATAAAGAGAAACTTCTATATTGATTCCTAAGACACAGAATGGCTTTCTTCTTTAGTGTTTAAGAGATACATCGCAACTCTTCACAAGACATTCTCTTCTGCGTGACCAATAACAACAATGATGTTTTGGCTTTTATTTGCTGCCTAATCTTTTTCAAGGGAAGGAGTGATGTAAAATATCCAAAACTATTGAGATACATAGCAACGATAAGGTTGAAACATAACTAAAAGAGAGGCATCAAAGGAAGGCCCAGTAGATAACGTTCGTGGCGTAGTGGATAACAAAAGAGCTTGCGAAGAGAGCAATTGCGAGTTCCGAAACCCAACTGAAGCTCCCAAGTTTAGCTGTAATCTCAGCATTGTTGTGATTGAAGATCACAAATAATCATCAGCTTGCAATTGTTTCATTCAATCAATAACTATTATGGTCATCACAACAACTCGTGAAAAACCATCTATAAAGCACGTCGTAACGTTTTTCTCACAAAACTGTATTCACGAGTGTTAGCGATACGTGCTGCTTTTGGGAGGTCACAGTTTCCGAAGTAAACAGAGAAATGGAGGTTCTCGAAAATATCTTTCAAGCACTTCATAACACACTCATAACTTTCCTTTCCATTATATTTCATATGAATGATGCCGATCGAGCCGATTAAAATTCATCGCACTTTTTCATGCTTATAAAGGAACGATTGATGTTTGTCTTACCAAAAATTCCTATTTTACAGGACATAATGTTCAACATTTTTCTTTCGATGGCTAAAGATGGTAATTCATCGGACTGTCCCCAGTTTACAACACCAGGGAGTGAGTAATATTCGTCTTCTGACCTCAAAATTAACATTGAAATGAAAACTTGAACCAACTATTTTGAGACCTCAGTCGATGTATTACATCATGACAATATATTTTAAGCCTTTTCTGACGTTGTTATGGCACTTATACAGTTCTAAACACGTGCTTCGCTCTTTCGGCATCATCAGTAACACGGTGCCTTTCGGCTAGCTGCCCCTATTATAGGATATCAAAGCAGTACAAATTACACTCTGCATAAAGTTACAGGATCATCGTGGTTCTTTTCAAAGTGATTGATTATCGATAATCGTTTGCTTGGCTAACGGGTATTACGGCAGTATACGACAATCGGCAATCAATCACTCTGAGAAAAAACGTCACGATAATCCTGTCACCTTAGGAAGAGTGTAATTTGTACGTCTTCGATTCCCTTAACTAGGGGTTGAGTAGCCGAAAGGCACCGTTTTTACTGAGGAGATCGAAAGACTGAAGCACGTGTCTAACACTGTATAAGTGCCATAACAGCCCTCATAAAAGGCTTGAAATATGCTGTCGGCATTGAATTGAGCGATTATCTATCCGTTTTTCTGTATCCGATATCTATGTAAATCTTTGGATTCTGCCCTTTTTCCATTCGTTGAATGTTAACTCGGTATATCATCCATAGATCCCTAGCTTAGCCGTAACATGACATCCCATCTACAGTACAAGAAGACGTTAGTTGTACACCGGAAGGTGCGCTTTCCAGACAAATCTAGTAGGAATTTTGTTAACCTCAGAAAGACGAAAGGACTTCTTAAGCCCTGAATTGAACTTGTTCAGAGCTTTGCACTTATAATTAGACAGTGGCTGTACCAATAGAGCAACTTTCGCGCCAAATCACTACATGGTTCTTTTCCCATGATTTACCTGCAATTTTTTCATATCCATTTAGAAAAAGAAATAAAAAGGATATGGATAGTGTTCTTGTAATCAAGAGAAATCATCGACTAAGTCTTACTAATTTGACATTCTTACTAGTTCAGTTTTCACCTAGGTAACTGACGAATCAATATTGAAAGTCAAGAAAATTATTATCTGCTAAGTAATTTTTTAAAACCTAAGAGTCATAAAAATGTTGTTTATACGGTATTCCCACAAGGGTCGGGCAGAGATAATCTGATCAATACCGTGTACAAACTACTTCGGACACGACAACGCATACTGGAACCATACAGGTAACTTTTTAATACCCATTTATTACGAAATTCTCACTATTATTGTTTTCACGACGAAGTTTTTTTCAAGAAAAACCAAGAAGAGAAGTTGAAGCTTTTGTAGATCTAAAAAGCACTCAATCGAACACAATGGCATTTCGACGAATACAACTTGAATAAAAATTTCGTGTCAAGGACTGATTTCTTGATGAATAGACACGAGGCATTATTATAATGGTATTTACCATATATGATAGTGGCTGACGTTTCGGCGGCATTGTTTTTTCAGAGTCGTTTTGTTTTCTTTGAATCTTCCATTCACTGATTGCATACCAGCCGCAAAGAGTCATGCATAGAATAAGGGCACTAATTTCTAAAAGTCCTTAAATCTTATTCCATACATGACGGTGCGGATGGTCTCCAACAAGTAATTGGAAGACTTAAAAGAACAAAACGACTCTGAAGAAGACGGTACAGCAGCCACGTCAGTCACTATTGCATTTGAAACTTATTATCAACTTGTTGTCTGCTTATCAAGAAAGCAGTGAATTATTCGAACGATATCAACATTGTAGGTAGCCATATCTTGAATTACTATGTCAAGAACAACGAAATCAAGTCGCTCATTCTACACGACGCCATTTCCAGCCCATAATTTTCATATTCGAAGCAAAACTGTTTGGAGGAGCAGAAGCATAATAAAAGTACAATGAAAATGAGGCGCTCAGTGTTGATAATTTCCACAGAGATGCGCTATGCACTCAACTTCATTTCTATTATCGTAAAAGTATTAAATGCCCAATTGATGTTTTCAATAATTTGAGAGGATCTACCCATGCCTTAGTTCAGTGCTTGTATCCGTCTGGATATGGTTAGTACCATTTTTTAAGGTGTTGGAGAGATCAAAGGATCAAACTAGTGAGCCTATGTGTATTTCGAGTCATCTTGATTCAGTGCGCTTAACGCACCCATAGATAAGTTCTAACGACATAGCATTTCAGAACGTTAAAAAATGCTTTGAAACAGTTGCAAGAGGATTATTTGAAGTCGAAAGATGCAAATCCAATCACGCGATATATGAAACTACAACAAAGCGTTCGAGATGTGAGTACTGTAACAGTTTTTTCAATTTAAAAAATTCCGACGAATACTGTAGGTGAGAATAGAAAAATGTTTTGATCTTAGAAAAAACACAGCAGAAAGATTACATACACAGTAAAATTAGCAATAATCTCTTTATTCAAACACATTCAAAGATACAAAATCACATTGAATATGAATAATAGATACGTAATATTAAAGCAATTGTTTTTCTCAGTCATATAAGTCATAATAAACTTAAATAATTGTAAATAGGAATCATACAATAACGTTGAATCAATAATAACTGCAAGCAGATTTACAATATGCAATGCATTATTGGAATACAATGAAATATTGACCAATAAAGTATAAATTTTAATCACTAGGAAACGAAATTCACTGATCAGTGATAGGAAAATTGGACATATTTAGGTAATCATTATAGAGAAACAGTACTGGAAACTGCTCGATATACCTAAACAGGATGGCAATGAAGAACCCAACGATTACGTTGTCAGGTATGCTTACTGATTAAGTATATCTATTTTCAACGAAAACGGAAAGGAAAACGAGATACTCGCAGAGTTCCGAAGGAACCACAGCATATATTCAAGAGTTTTTAGTGCAAAATTAAATAATACAGTATGATGCATCATTACTATCACTAAGTCCAAATGTCATAAGTTATACATGTGATATTGTTTCGCTATTCGAGCGCTTTTTCATAGAACTTGTTCAAACAATAATATTCTGATGAAGATTTGACATGCTCTGAGCCATATGGTCTAAGTACTATATATAGGCGCCTGTTTCCTCTTACCGTGACTCATCAATAGCACCGTCTTCGGTTCAGCCGATCCCTTGAGGCTACACTCCTTTGTGAAGGAATTGACGTCGAGCAAGGAATCACTGGAAGTCAAGTGATGGAATTACCTGACATTGTAGTGGCCGGCAGTCGAGCTTGTGGCTTTTGAAATGAATCATACGTCTCCTTTCAATTGTTTTTTTATAGACCTGTCCCAAACAATAATAATGTGATAAGAGAATGACATGTTTTGAGCCATTAAGGTCTAAGTGCTGAACAAGCGCCTGTTTCTTCCCTCTAGGAAATCAGTAGCACCATCCTCGGTTCAGCCGATCCCTTGAGGCCATACTCCTCAGTAAAGGAATCGACGATATGATGTCGTCTATTATTACACCGACAACAATGGGACACCAACGAATGACAATGTGGAATAAAGTCATCAGCTCCGAGTTAACCTTGGGTGAGGTGCCATGTATGGACTTCAATCGCAGCATCTCAAGGATAGTTGGTTGTGCGAATGGCTTAATGAATTGGACAGCCTATCAATGAATCATGTCAGTGCCGCTATCCTTCCGAAAGATCTGATATAATTTCCAGCTCCGGAGGCCCGGTACAGCGTCGCATTAACGCCTACGTGGTTTGGGCTGGTCGCATAATGAGCAGGATCACTACCAGTTCGCTCGCCATGACTAATCCCCTATTATTATTGATTTATTCATTTATATGCCCAATATCACATTTACTACGGAGATCACAGAACTTTCTTGCACTTGTCATCCACAAAAAACCCCCGTTCATTTCGCGTGGTTCCAACTGCTACTTGAGTATTTCGTTTCCTTCGTGAATGCCGTTGAATGTTGGTCAAGTCAATTCTCCTTGTGATCTTGGAAAAAAAAAACCAAACTAAGGCGTTCTGCATGTAAGCTGCAAGGAGTGAATAGGGTAGGAACGCTATTGTTGATTGATCACTTGATAATGATCAAGTGGTAAAAACAGTGACAATGAAGACAATAATAATAACAATAATGACGAAAATGAGACTCTTTTTATGTACTCGATAGCATTCAGGATCGCTGAATTGTTCGAAGAAAACCATCCCACCACCTTCAACAGCGGGAATTGGGGCGCTTTTAAGCGCGACAATTGGTCGAAACGTCGACACTCGACTTGATCAAAGCCTTTATGACTCCATAAAAGGTCTGACCTTTCGTTACATTCACTTCACTTTAGACTTATTTTGTACCTTTTCCTACGATTACTGAAAAAATACCTGTTATATGATAATATTTTAAGGTCGAAAAACGGAAGAACTACAAAAGGATTGCGAAAACTCGTATGCACAACTGTATAAATTGATAAAGAAGTATCAAGGTCTTAGAAAGATTGTCAAGGTAATGTTTGAAACAATTATCAGAAAAGAGAATAGGTGTTTGCTGATTGAATGCCTGAGAATTTTGGGGGAGAGGGCCGAAACAGCATTTTGCTTCACAAAGTCCTAAATCACGAATCACTACCGCTCCCCTTCGTACCCCCGTCTCTGATTCTTTTGATATATCATATCATATGCTTACAGTGCGAGACATAAATGCCCCTCATTGGATCGCATTTCTGTATTGAGCCGTATTTTAGGACCTAAGTGACAAATACGATGCGTCTCGATTTTATCCAATTATTCCACGATATCCTATTCTTAAAAAGATGATTAAGTCAGTTTTACGAGCTCCTGAATTTGCAGATATTTGTCATGAACAATTTGAATAAATTTTATTACTAAACGTAATAAAGTAAACATTTTGATACCTTTACAAAACCACAATAAAAAATGTAATCATTGAGCTAATAAGTACCATGAGGTGCTATGTGATATGTGACGCAATCAATCTTTCACAATAACAGTCATTGCGAAAAGGAAAAAAAAATGAAACAGCAAAAAAAAACACAAAAAAAATACTAGTCAATGTTAGTTCTAAATTACTTGCACTCAAGCTATTTCTTCTAACGAATGAATAACGGGAAAATCCTGCTTAGCCTCCACAGATAACGGAGTATTACCGTCTCGAACAACCAATATAGCTTGAACACCAGCATCACTAGCAGCCCTGGCTTCTGAGATGACAAAATTAAGGCGATTCTTTTTGAACTGTGAAAGGAAAAGTTCCTTATTCCGTTAAAGTTTGAAGGGCGTATGTAACGTAACTCAGAGGTGCGCTGTGAGACACGAAAGGTAGTCATTTGAAACCCATCCCCAGGCTAACTAAATTATCCTTTCAAACGCATATTAGCGCCGAATTTTTCTACAAAGATGAATACTGACTTAATACATCAAAAGCCACTACATAGCCCGGATTATTCAATCACTTCCGAAGATAATTCAATGAAGTCGGATGCACGACGCATCGCGGAGAAGTGTTCGACGCTGAGTGCTCCTTATCTTATTAGGAGATAATATAGAGTTTAACAAATATTTTCCCAAGAATTACACCTTTATGAACGATTGCTATCGCCCTGGAAGGGATTTAGTAACAAGGGTGTCAAAATGTCCTCCCACAAGGGGTTATGCTTGTCCACACTGACAACTTAAATTCGTCCTTGTATCGCTACTTCGCACCATAGCCTCAGTAATGCGAGGACAAACCGCCTTGAAATTATGGAGTATGGATTTCTTTGCCTAATTATCATACCTGCTTCGACATCGGTGAGAAAAAGTAAATCAGATGGATTCGCACTGATTTGTTTGCAGATTTTCTCGTATGATTTCGATTCTCCTTTGAGGCCGATATTTGTATCAAAATAACCAGATAGGTTCTAAAACATAGTAGAGACTAGTTAGCATCAAACATAAAGTGGGGTTGTCATCAAATCAAATAACAGAACGCTTACTTTCGTAACATCTCCGACCACTGAATTACCAAATAGTAGTTTTCTGTGCAAGCACTGATCCTGAGGAATAGACATAAATCGGCACAGACAGTGACTGAAGTACCGGAAGTACATCTGGATAGATACTGAACATATTTCTATTTTTATTGAAAACTGCAGAGCTCGTGCACATCAGGACAAATGTCATTGAAATTTCAGAAGAAAACAGTAGCTTCAATAGATTCTAGCCTTGACAAATCTGATAGAAATTAAATCGATTGCTAGTTATCATGACGATAATTCAGACCTGCACTGACTTGGAAACTACATTGTTCACAGAAAAAATATACGTTCTCACTCTGGTTCAATTTCAAAAATAATCTTAGATTTGAAAAAGACTGGGTACCTTTCCGGTTGGTATCACAGATTTTCAAGTCTCTCTCTAGTTCTGCACAAGAAGTCTTCACAAAGAGAGTTAGTAATCATTCGAAAGTTCAAACATCAAGCCAGTGCTGTACTTGCGCGATATTGAAAAGAACCTTTTATAACGCTTCAATAAAAGGAAAATAATTGTGTTTCACACGAGCATATTTATCGCAATGCAGAGCTCTTTCTTTGGACTATAAGTGATCATTCGAAAGCATAAAATTCACCGATTCAAACGTTGTACTTATAATCTGAAAAGACCGCAGGAAATATGACTGATTCACGCACTCGAGCAATCGTTCTTTGGCGCCCAAGTGCATTTGATTAGGGAACTTTTTCTCCGCTTTAGAAGAAACTCTAGATTAAACGTCTGACTCCGATACTAGAAGATTTTTTCTACGCGTTCATGCGCTTTTCGTGCTACCAGCGAAGTAATAGTTGAAATGCGCGGCCGATATGAACATAATTTTATTTAGAATTTTACACTGTTATAAAAGGGTCTCTTCAAAAAACCGGCTACGTATAGCGATAGCTTGAGATTTAAGCTTTCGAATGATAACTGACACTCTTTATGAAAAATTCTTGTCCAGCGTAGGGGATAGGCTTGAAGATCTGAGCTATAAAACGGAAAGGAATCAAAGACTAATTACAAAAAGAATCTATTACACTTTAACTCCACGCAGAGAACACTGGTCCTACATTATAGCGTCCTAGTACTAATTGTCAGGTTAGAAACTAGAAATTACTACAAGCTCGAAATAACATGTAGAATGACAACGGAGGGATCACACAAATTCGCTAGATTTTGAAAAAAAAAGACAGTTGATAGCAAGATTCTGGTTTATACTTCAAAACCGGCGTCGGTAGTTCAATTGGTCAAAGCACGCGTCCTTAGTATGGGTGAGGTGTGGGTTCGAGTCCCCCTGACGTCAAGTTTGCGCATCATCCAACATCATTGGGCATACATGTAACATCATATCATCGCTAAAAAGCGGTCAGATAGTGAGAACTTTGCCATATACATAATTCAACTTTTAGTTCTTGAAGTTCTTCATTACTTCATTGCGGGCATCAGAATATCTTGGAAGCACGATTTGAGTGCAGTTAACACTATTCAACGTAGTTTAATGAACTGGATGGGCCATTAATGATTTGTAGCCTCGACCGTCAGTAATGTCGAGTATACCGTAACCCTGGGAAAACATTTCAAAATGAACGGTCTCAGATTTTTGAAGTAAATCGAGAAAAAAACTGACTGGTGGCTTTGCCATACAGTGATGAAGACCGATACAAAAATCTTGACTTATGAGTATCGCTTGTGCAAAGATGCTCAGTGAAATATTCGTAAATGAGGAAGGAGGAAAACTGGAGAGGGTCATCTATGTTAGATCGATCGACACTTGCTTTAGACACGTGAATAAATAATTCAAAACATTAAACATAACTAAACTTTAATTTTGAACGCTGGCTTTCATTTGACACATAGCGTGCCATACGGACACGCTAGTATTTGTGCACAGAATAATTATGGTTCTTTAAAATCATTTTCAGACCCATCAACCATTCATTGAGCTCATTCCTATTTCGAAAACCGTTAAACAAAACGATAATTGTTGATCCCAAAAAATTTTCCACTGTTTCAAAGATTCTGGATTGCTAAATAAATATTAATTTCATTGCGAACCTGTAGTTGGCCGGTATGCTAGGTATTAACCACGAAAACCTTGTGATAGTTGGCCATAATTTTCATTAAATTCAAAGTTTGTCTTGCAATAAATAAGCTGATCCAACATCTACAGAACGCACGGTCACTATATGGGCTATCATACAGGATGGATGACCACCAGACTGTGATAATTTGATAGATTTGTCTCCTTCCCAAAATCTGAAACGGTCAGTGGCTCACGTACGACTAGGCGGCATCGCCGTTTTCACATCCATGGCCTTATATTACGGCTAGGGAGACCAAAGAATGTTAAGACCAGACAACATAAAATGTTGCCTCAGTCGATGGCTTGCGGCTTTTAATCATATAGACCTTGCCACTTTATCGACTATTTTCTAAAATCTCGTTTTAACAACTTCAATATCTGATGATGGCCATGCCACCGAACCGTACGTGGATCACTGGCCATATAAGACCTCGAAAACGCTTCAGACAAATCTATCGAATATTTTGGAATTCCAGAACGAGGCTTCAGAAACCAGTCCATAAAATGGTATACCACGATATATGCGAATGCAATTGTGTTAGGGTCCAGAAACTCAACTATTCGCTGGTATGAATGACTTGAGTTGTTCTAAAATCCACATGAGCAGTCAACTAGTTTACTAAGACGCAGCACCTCTTACATTCGACTCGCTTGAGCGCATCCATCACCGATCAAGGCCTTCGGATCATTTGCGTGTGATATCGGCCGCTGTTTGAAGATTGTCTTTTCATGGATGCCGTTGGGTGCAAATTGGGCCAATTCTAATTCCTAAGCTAATCGGGTGAAGCGTTTCCCTCCGATCAAAGGAAGTGATTTGTTTTCAGACAAGTCTGATACCAAATTTTTAACCCCAGAGGTATATGATGCTTAGGGAGCCTAGGGTGGAATAAAATTAGCACATACTGTTGATGAACTGCATCTATACCATCGAGCTACTTTCTACATGACGCATATACAGTTTATACTATTATTAATTGCAAATAAGCAATCCACATGAGAATTCAGAAAGTAGTTATATTTTCTCGAGACGTGACATGTATTTGGTTATAAGAAGAGGTCTATTAAACACCTTATATTGAATTTCGTTGATGTCGAAATTGAAATTATGATGGATGATGCTAGAATTGGATGTAGATTTGAATAAAATACAATAAAACTCACTGTCCTTTGACTTCTCCCTTCGTGTACGCTTCGTTCCAAATAAGTCCTTGCAGTTTTTTCATAGCAGTGACCGAAAGGAAATTTTGTTCAACAAATGATGTAACTGATACCAAAATCCTCTTCATTCCACAAAGAGTGGAAATGCATAAAGCAAAAACATCTTTGTCTTAGCCCGTTGATCTGATTTCAATGCAAGATTTTTCTTTCCAAAAACTTTTCATGTAAACGATAACCAACAAGAAAAGAACTATACCAGTTTCAACATCTCATCTCATGATTTGGAGTACACGTTCTCCTCATAAATGAATTCACCCCATAACGAAAAATAAGAAAGAAAGCAGAAATATATGGATACTTGATGAGTTGAATTATAGAGAATTTCTACTAATAGTAATAACGTTTTCAAAATGAAACGAATAATAATCAATACCTTCTTGTCAATATTAATCCAATGTCTGACGTTATGGCTTACATCAGCAATGCAATCATCTTTAGTACTCCTTATGGTTCTAAATATACAAGTTTCTCTATGGGCTGTATAGCAACGAAGCGAACATCAACAATGTCCATATCATCCCTCTCTCCACCAAAACTGACCAGTGTGGTGACTGTGTTCACTCGATGGATATAAAGATCATTACTTTTACTATCATTCCTTATGTCTTTGCGCTTTTGTGGAATCGCCAGCCGAGAATGACTTGTCAGCCCTTACCATATAAACTTTGGATTTTTCCAAAGTAAACGTGAAGCTCATCCGCTGAGACTGACTTCAAATTGTAACGAATGATATACAGAGCCATTTGATTTAACAAATTCATGGCAGGATCGACAAACAGGATCGACATATAATCAACATGAACTCGAGCCGTTGGATAAACGAATGTTCTAATATTAACCTAGATGTAGAAAACATGACGCATTTATTAGCACCTTGAGGCAAGTGTAGAGCAGACGAGACTCAAAAAGACTACTAGTACAAACACTGAAATCGACTGTTTTGAGACTTCGTTCAAGAACATTATAATCCAAAAATGTATTCTGAGCCTTTCATGAGGCCTGTTATACTTACACAGTGCCAGACACGTGTTTCGGCCTTGTACGCTCGTCAGTTGCACGGTGCCTTTTCGTTCAGTCACTTCCTCGGAGATCTACCCCTACATAAAGGAATCGACGAAAAACTTTTTGCAGCCGACATACGCTGGAAAAACCACCGTAGCAAACTTCCAAAGTGTCGAGTGTGATTGATTGTCGATTACATGGCGTACTGGCTTCACGTGAGTATACCTAACAAACGTTTAAATCGACTAGTTTGAGACCTCGCTCAAGAACAACATGATCTGGCAATGTATTGAAATTGATTGAACGAAAAGGCACCGTGAAACTGACGAGGATGGAAGGCCGAAACATGTGTCTTGCACTTCATAGGTGCCAATAATAAACCTCATCAAAGGCTCAAGATACGATGCCAAAGATAACTAGCTTTGTCACTCCACGATAAATTGACACTTCAGCTAAATGGACTACTGCACACTATTTATCTCTCCATCGCACTGCATCAAAAAAAAAAAAACTGTGCTGTCATCAAGTTCAATTGTCCAATTACAATCTGGAGATGCGCAGTCACGTAACCCTGGGATCGAAAACGTTCATCATAAAAATTTGTGAACAAATCAAAGAAACGCAGTAAGCTAGCTATACCTAATATTGGAATCTATCTTCGATTCTCGTTCGGAGACATCTCGTATCTCGGCGATTATCTCCGTCATCATTGCTTCTTCAAAATGTTCACGAACGAAACTTTCAACTGCATTATAGGCGTACGGAAATAACGTGTCCTGTAATGGATACACTAACTTTGCTTCAAATCAATACGAAAAACCAAATTTTTTTTTTACATGACTCCACATCACAATTTATTGAGCGGATCTCAACACTTTCCGTTTCCTCTCATTCACACTCAAGAAAAGTCTTCAGTGATCATGAGTATTTTTTTGGCTGACGTCCTTATGAATGTTAGAATGCTGGATGATGGGCGAGACGAATCTCCTCGTGATCTTCGCGATAACCGAGCTGAGGAGTTCCCATGTTAACTTGCTGCGAAGCGTTGGAGGAGGTAAGTCAAACCTTGTTTCCTGATAGCTTACATCACTGTCCATTAAGCTACCGCTAGCTTAATTCAAAGAATCTTCAAGTAGAATCACGGAATACTCGTCCTTATAGCACTTGTGGCATCTGTCTCTTATTGTATTGACATTTTGCATCAAAGCTTACAACGAAATGATGGAAGCTGTCACCGTAACGATTTTAGTGGTTAAGTTGTTAGATTAGTTTATCATGGATCAAATCTTTTGAAAACAGATTTCGTAACAAGGTTCCACGCCTTCTTGCAAAAGACTGCTAACAACTCATCGAAAAACGTTGTATTTAGGGGTTTCAGAGCCCTTCTTTTGAGTCTCATCAAACCTCCTCGCAATTTGTGCACGATTTGTTATCGCTTTACATGGTCGATCACCATCATCATGTTCAACATAGGAGAATTTCATACAGAGCGGTTCGTAAAGGAATGAAAAATGGTCGAATGGTTTGTCCAGAGGATTTTCTGACTGATTGCTTCCCGTGATTCAAATTTTTCCTTTTCACTCATACGATTAACCATAAAAATAAGGGTCTGAAAACGTATCAATTCAATGATTGGCTAACTAATTGCTGATATTTAATCACACAATAAAACATAATTGTCAAAAAAAGGAAAGTATTACGACAGTAGTCGCTTGAAAATTAAATTTGATTGGTCAAAAATCCTTGTCAAATATGAGATGTTCAAATCTATAGATACAGATGATATAGCTAACTTTAGTAAGCAGACCTTCACAAATGAAATGCTGGTGGTGGTGCCCTCGATATCGAGTAGAAGAGCTGAGAACTTTACCATGTCAGCTTGACCACGATAAGGACAACTGCAAGACGAAAAAAAAATTAGATTAGAAATAGACACATGAATAGACGTAGACGATGACAGAAACGTAAAAAAAAAACCACAATCGTTTTAATCAAAAATAACTCATAATCGCAAGGTTCATACATACCTAACATTGAGAGGTGAGCAAAAATACGACTTCAGACGGGAGTCGAACTCGCGTTTCATCCATACCGGGAACGCGTACTACCACTATATGAGCGAGGTACATTCGCACCACCACTCATTCTTCAACAGTGAGATGCAACAAAACATTGTCAACTCAACTAGATTTATAAAGCGAAATCGTATACCCGAGCAAACCTGTTAAAGTTAGTGGCTGACAGCTAACATAGAGATGTTGAAGAATGAGTGATGGTACGAATGTACCTCAGTGGTATAGTGGTAGCACGTGTCTCCGATATGAATGAAACGCGGGTTCGATTCCGGGCTGAGGCTTTCTTTTTTCTCACCACTCAGTTCTCTTAGGTATGTATGAAACATCATAACACTGCGAAAAATGCAGTAAAAACACTAGAAAAATCGCAAGGTTATTATGAGTTGAAACAACTAATAGTCTACAAAAATTCTTAATTTGATAAAAAGTGTCTATGACAGATAGGAACAAACTCGGTTTGGATTGAAAGACTAGGATCAAGTATGTCAACTACACGACATTGCCATCAGAGAAAATGCCTGAATGCTTGGATGGCGCATCACTCCATGAAGAAGTAAGATGGCTGTGAAGAATTCAACTGATGCCTTGATAATCTGGCGGAATTTTTCTTAGAGGCTCAACATAGTTGTATGAATATTTTGTAAGATCGTCACCACAATCAGCTGACTGGTCATATTCACAAGAGGGTTGCCCTCCTGGCCACCAACTATCGCCCACTACGGTAGCGTTCCATTGTGCACATTCCCTCCCTCAGATAGAATGTCCAGAGTGATCAACTTAGGTGATAAACCTTTTCATATAATGCACTTCAGGATCCAAAAACACCTGCCAACCATGGGAAATGGATAGAGGAATGGCTCTATGGAGGAAAGCATAACCAAGTAACACTTTGTCGTTTCTCGACAAAAAATTTCTAGCTAGTAAGCCACGCATAATTAGAGAGGAAGTCGTAGAGGCTACGGCAATAATATAGCGATACTCACTGATAATTTTTCTTGTGTAAGATCACTTGGCACATTGGTCGCTAATTTCAAATGAATACACATTATATATCGCAAAAGTGAAAGTGTCCACAAAAAAAAACTAGAAATTTTGAGAAAGGAGAGTTGATTTTGAGAAAAAATTTCGATCTGTACATAATGATTTCGGTTGTAAAATTACAGTTTAAGCAACTTTTCATTCAGAAGGCAACTAAGCAAACGAGTATTGTAAAACTGGAAGCTTCCTATAAGAAATGAAAATCTTGAAATTTACTCAACAGAGTATTCAGGCGAAGTTATACTTTTAAAGAGACCAAAACCTTTCTCTTCTTTGCTTTCAATTAACAAAGTTTTGAGCCTTAAGAAGTCAAAGGCATCAACATTTAGGAACAACCGACAAAAAATATTCTGCGTTCAGTGAGTACCTCATATATAAATTCAATGTAATTTTTCAAACATATGATAGAATAAAAGAGTTGGAAGGTAACCCAAAACTTCCGTCCACAGAATACCTCTGAAAAGAACGTTTTTGATAAACTCCAGTATAAGAACACAATGAATCCTTACAGGATACGCAGCTCGCTGTGAGCGGACATCGTGCTAAAAAAGGCCCTTCTGCGTGACTTTTCCTCATTATATCTGATAACATAATCTGAGCCTTCCATGAAGTCTGTTTAAAGTATGGCAGTATCACTAAAATGTCGGGTGATCTTATCACTAGACGTGTAGTGATTTGTTACCTCTGTGGTGCGAAGTGATTTTTTCCACCTTGTGCGCAGAGTGTAACATCTTCGGCGTCGAAACCCTTACATGCAGGGGGTGCATTGCCCTACCCAGGATTGGCTCAAACAAAAGCACCGTGATGTTGATGAGGCTGAAAGGCCGAAACACGTGTCTGGCCATTTATAAGTGTCATAAGAGACGTCATGAAAGGCTCAAAATATGTATCAGATTATACTGTTTTGAGCGAGATCTCAAAAATAGTCGAGATAAAGGTACTTCTCTCACACTTTTGTATATTTTCATGCGACCCTCCATCACATTTAACTGCCCGGATATCAGTTCTTTTAGCAATGGATCCAATTCCATGTGTTCATCGTCCCAAAGGTCTTTGTCTTTGAACATTTCGTGTGTTTAAATCGAAAGAAGTTATCTTGATTAGCTGACACGAGCTTGGTAGAGTAGTAGCAGTAATAGTTCGGGTGACGTTTCGACGAGCCGCTTTTTTCAGAGCCTGGACGCATGTGCTATTAGACTATCTAATATCTATTTATCTACCTAGTAGTCTAATACCACATACGTCCAGGCTCTAAAGAAGGTGAGTCGCTGAAACCTCAGCCGAACTAATACTGCTAATGCTCTACCAACCTCGCGTCAGCTGATCGAGATGACTTCTTTCGATGTAGACATAGCAATTATTAATGCCGAGGTTTATAGAAATTTGAACTTTTGAATCATTTCGTGTGTTGTTTGGACACCTGTTAGAAAACACGCTTCTAATGAATAACATAAAATAGTGATCGAGTCAAATCTCTGTAGAAACGTGACGTCAGCTAGCCTAGGGCGCACCCAGGTAGTTAATGCAAGAGTGTGGTGGGAAGAGATTGAACAAGAACCATGATTTCTGATACCGACAGCACTGACCACTCTACCATCACTGCCACCTATAACTCTCTTACCAGTGCCAAATACGTCTTTATTTAACAATATTCTTCGACGTCACCACAATTGAAACCCTAATAATTTCTACTGTGATTTTTCCTAAAACTGGCATGATAGTGCCTCTGACAAAAAAATTTCCTGAATTTTGAGAACGCGCGGCACGATGTCCCATGTTGTTGAGCCAGCTACACGTCTATCACGCGAATTGAAGTAGGTCTACTGCTTACAAAGTAGAATCCTTCCAATAAATTTACATCGCTTGGCACTGAATCGATTAAGGCTTCCAAAAAAAGGTAGATAGTCTTAGAATGAAAGAATTTACTACTGAGATGGAGATTATACTTTATATCACAACACATCGTGAATACACTCAGCCACAATACTCTTTGAGAAGTGATAAGCTATATTTGGAAATTCAAGAATCAGGCACTATGCGAACTTGTCGGATCAGACAACAAATAACGGAAATCAACACCGAGAAATTTTGTGGAATTCAGCAAATGCACTGATCACCATAAACACTGTGACAACTTTTGACGAGTGTGACGCAATCAACAAATGCACGCAGGTAGTTAATGCTAGAGTGTGATGGGAAATGATTGAACCAGAACCATGTTTTCTGATAACCGACATAACTGACCACTCTACCACCACTCCCAACTATAACTCTCTTGTGCCGCTTTGTAGCACTGGGACGATATGAGAATGCTTCATCCGGCTCAGATCTCTTTTTCAGAGTCTGCCGGATAGGTCTGGGTAAGATATTGATAAGTCGAACATTCAGGATTATACCTGATACGCCGAGGGCGGGTCAAAAACAAAAGGTGGTCAAAGTTGAAGAGACCAAAGGTCAAGGTTGGAGTGTTTAAGTAATAGACTGCATCTTCCTACGCCTTAGTGATGCATGGATATTCCCTCTGGACAACAGCAATCGGTAATCCTTGTCGTATGATTGATGAACTAACAACAGCGTTAGAGGTGTAGGGTTCGATTTAGAGCCCTTCTCTGTAGAGTCATGTTAACTCAAATCTAAGTTTATAGTTGTTTGCAAGATATATACGACCGTCTTCACGATATTCAAACTCCTGCCATTACTTGCGGTATCGGAATATGTCCAGTAGGTCGATCGCATTTCCCATTGTCTCTGTTGAATCCCCTGAGATGAGCTCTCGACGTGAAACTCAGTTAAGAATAAACATTGTCAGAGATTTTTATGATCCTGAAGAAAAAACTGTCACTAGCTAACAAACAGTGACGATGTGAGAAAACCTTCGAGCGCCTTTCGAAACTTCATCTGCTTTAAAAATTTTGCTCAACCACGGAATCAAACCCAAGTGGGTTTTGTGCCGGGATTTGCAGAATTCTTCATAAAATTTGCGAATATGGGCCTTTAGAGCGTCAAGGTATTAGCATTGTCTAAGAAGCTGAACGAAAGCATTAAAATCAGCTTCAATTACAACAATCCTGGAGTTTTGCTCTTTCGAAACACGAGATTTTCTTTTCCGCACAAAAACATCTCAAATCAGAGGATGATTTCGTGTGAGAATATGTAAGCACAGACATTGATTAGGTGAAACATCATATTGTAAATGATGTGAAAAGTGATAACGATTAAATTTACAATGATCTTAGAATTCGATTTTCTGAACATTTCAAGTACCTCTTTTGTCTGCGTAATGAAAAACTGTAGAGGTCAATGGACGCGATTTTTATGAGTCGTTTACACGATGTAATCGTGGAAGATACAATGCCCGAGGAATAAACGTAAAAAAGTGTAGATGCACTGAATAATGGAGCAAGAACCACAAAAGTAGAGACTTGAGTACTCAGATGGGGAGGACATTGTGGACCGTACGCATTGAATGCAATACATTTTTTATAGAAAAGGCGAATAACAATGGCTACTCCCAATGCCCGTCATGCATCATACATGCATAAGCGTAGGTTATAACAAAGTGCCTGTGATCTCGTATTTCCCCACGAAGAGCAAAAACTTCAATTCTGCCCCATTGAAAGATCTCAGTGAGACGTTCTATAGTAAGGAATGGCCATAGGACCCATATAAAAGAACAAATAACGGTAAAATCTACTTCATAACGAGTTTTGAACGTACAGAAAGCAAAAGCAACAGTCGTTAATATCCCTATTCAGGTAGTGCAACGACTCAGCACTCTCCTCCGAACGGGGTGAAGCCTGGGTTCGAATCCAAGCTGACGTAAATGTTTTTGCACACCACTCCACATTATTGGATTTATTGAAACATAAGATCATAAATAGGTGGTAATCTCCGTTGAAAGAATGGAATATTCGGAAGCCTTGATTTGAACAATAAAATATCCAACTAAAATTTCAGATGACATCGAATGTTTACGCCGAAAGTATCGATCAGGCTATCATAATCCTCCTCTTCAACTGGATTGAGAGATCGACTTTCAGCAAACCTCTGCATGGATTCAGAACTACCTCACGAACCATCCTTCTTTGAAGCTTGTGCGAGGATGGCCTTTTTCCTTTCAGAGCAATGGTCAACATTGTTTAGAATGTCTGGAGTCTTAAAGAGGTACGAAAGTTGCTTACATACGTTGGCGGTATCGCCCGGTTCATCGGAGCCACACGCCTCATAGCGAATTCTACTTCATATCAGGATGGGAAAACGTTATGGTGATAGCACGTGATACTGCGTTATCACCACTTTTCTCCGTTGATAGATTGCGGCTGGTAGTGACTATGTGGACATCTATCTCATCGACTACTTTAAAACCACACTAAACATTCATAAAACATAATGTAAAAAACACTACACATATATCCTTTCATTATTATTTGAGCCAACTTGTCATGTGGTCTAATAAAGGCGCTTGTACAGCCCGATATTCGTGTTTCGCGCTCACAGACTCGTCAGTCGAACAGAATCCGTCGCCTTTCGATATTTTTATAGTCAGTTCTCCTGGGAGCCCTACTCTCCATACAGAGAGTTATTAAAGACGAACGTTTTACACTCTATGTCAAGCGAAATTTCCACCTAACAAAGAGTGTTGCGCACTCGATTGCCCGCTGAGCTGGTATTTTTATCATATTATACCTTTATTTCGAGTGATTTGTTAAAACCACGCTCAAATTTCCTTTTTTTCTATGAAAAGATCGAAAGACGACGGGTTCTGCCCGAATGACGAGTGTGTAAGGACGAAACATGTGTATTGGGCTGTACAAGAGCCCTTACCAGACCATATGACAAGTTGGCTCAAATAATAATGATAGGATATATATATAATATGAAAACATTAACGAACAAAGAACATATTATGAATATATTATAATCTGATAACATATTTTAAGCCTTTCATGAGGTCCTTTATGGCAGGCCGTGCAACTGATGAAGCTGAAAGGTCAAATCACTGTTTTGCACTAAACAAGTGTCATAAAAGACTCCATGAAAAGCTCAAAATACGTTATCAGATTAGACTTTTTTCGAGTGAGCTCTCAAAAACAGTCGAAAAGAAAAGATGAAAATGTATTACATTTACTTTTTCTTTTTTTGCTTACACGACCTGTCATCACTATTTTCATTGGGCCGATCCCAGTACTTCTAGCATTCGATTCGTTTTTCCTCTTCTTCTTAAATGACGTGGAGTACTGGTCTAGCATGTCTCCTTGCAATCTCGAGCATA
Source organism: Parelaphostrongylus tenuis (assembly GCA_019055375.1). NCBI lineage: Eukaryota > Metazoa > Nematoda > Chromadorea > Rhabditida > Metastrongylidae > Parelaphostrongylus > Parelaphostrongylus tenuis. The sequence goes on along the minus strand of JAHQIW010000630.1, from coordinate 2,102 downwards.
GCCTGGCTGTGGCGTTCCAGAGAGCCCTCGTGGTTGACTGCCGGAGAGTGTTAGGAAAAGGAAGTCGACTCAATGCGTGCCGTGACGAACATCACAACCACTCACCCACGGTGCCCCATGTACAGCGATATAAGAAAGATATGATGCTCAGCGAATCCCTAGAGTGAGGAGGACCCACTGGGCTACTCTTGCACGCGATAGGGAAAAATGGAAGAGTTGCTGGTACCCGCTTGAGTCACTCGACGATCAACGGGACGACAGGTGATACAGGTGATATATATATATATATATATATATATATATATATATGTATATGTATGAACATTCAGTATAGTATGTGATAATGCTCAAAGCCCTTTCGAAATTGGTACGTCAGTGGCCTACGCATGTTTCGGCGGTATTGCCCGCTTCATCAGAGCCAGACTGAAAAAATGGTAATAACACAAAACCACACGATACCCCTATAATGTCTCCCCATCCCTGCTTTAAAGTAGAGTTCAATGTTGGACGTGTGGCTACGATGAAGAGGGCGATACCGGTGAAACATGCGTGTGGCCCTGGAGTATCAATCTCGAAAAGGATCTAAATATTCTCACAGATTCTACTGAATGTTTTTAGCAGGTTTATAACATTCGATGAGATGAATGCAATACTCAATGTCCCAGCAAACCATATCTAATTGCCCACTTTACATGCCTTGCAATCATTTTTGAGCCACGCAGGTCAGTGGTCTGTCGAACAGGGCTGACTTATAGAGCCCGATACACGTGCTTCGATCTTGCGATCTCGTCAGTCGGGCAAGTGTACAACACTCTGTGTTTGGTGAGTTTTTCACTGGACATAGAGGGTAAAGCGTTCGTCGTCGCTAACTCTTAGTGTGGGGACTGGAGCACCTACAGAGATTAGCAAAATGACGAGAAAGAGTAACTGCCCAACTGACGAGATCGCAAGATCGAAACACGTGTATCGGGTCTATAAGTCAGCCCTCTTTTAACAGACTACTGACATGCGTGGCTCAAAAATGATTGCAAGGCATATTGAAATTTGATCTATGGTCTTGAGAAAACACTAGAAACGAAAGTTATGCCCACTCAACATTTCCGACATCTAGCAAAAATCTAACACAACGACCACTCTAAATATCTGCTTTGGAAGAAAACCCTCAACTAATCTCGTTATACTGGGAACTCACCAAGGGGCCGTCAGATATTACGGATAACGAACCTTACGTAAATTGGTTGAAAACTGACTCTGTGATAGGATGTCATTGCCATTCAGACAATCGTGCCTTTCTTGTTTCCTTCGGAAAAGGATAGTTCATAGGGTAGCCCAACAATCTTCCAAAGGTAAGAATGTTATTCTCACTTATGCAGGGCTCTCAGCTGCTTGTCACCGATCATCTTGTCCTGAAAAACTCAAAAAAAAAAACAAAAACCTAATCGGTTTTTAAGAAGGCGAAGCTAGCCGAAACGTCAGCCACGTAACATTATTGTGTTCTATTGTTATTATAATTGTAGAAAGCTACTACTAGTAATCTCAGAACTGCTCATTGAAAAAAAAACCATTGAATTATTCTATCTGAATCTGAGTTAATAGATCGTCGCTCAGAGATCTAGTAATTCTTTTTATTTACGGTTCTAGCGGTGTTATGATGTTATAAATGATTCCCATGATGTAGAGCGATGTGTAAAACTTTCGCGTCAGGCGGGACTAGAACCCGCACCTCAAAGAGTGAGGTGGAAAGTTATGCGCATCGCTCAGAGATCTAGTAATTCTTTGCATATGATCAAGCACTATCGCCCATTATTTTAGCAACTTATCAGTGTTTGTCTTTCGCATTTGAGAGTCTTTTCGGTTTGAAAAGATGTCTTTTACGGACTCCCTAGCCCACAGATTACCCATAGAAGGGTTATCTTATTGGAACTGACCATGAACTGCCTTCCACAGAGTTCCGATAACATCATTGCAGGACTTTGATATAATCGACGTGCACGATACAATCTGCATACAAACAGACATACTTGCATTTAAGAATATATTTATTCAAATATAAGTAATATTGTGGGGTGAGAGGAGGGGGGGAAGGGGTAGGAGAGGGGATG